>JAWNNK010001009.1:0-105421 GCA_035045065.1 Hirtodrosophila trivittata
AATAATCAATTTATATAGAAGAACAGCATCAAGAGTTTTTCTACGATTAATTAGTGAAGGAAGATTAAGAAGAAGAAGCCTACTGGCTTAAGACGGTTTCACCGTTTACTTAAACTACAGGGTCCAGCTGACAAACCTAATCCAGCAGAGGAACCTGCGAAAGCCCGCACTGACAGATTTAGTCAACAAAAAAGCATCAACAACTCCGGTGAGAAGTGAAATATCTTACGCGTAGACCGGGTGAACGAGCACGCGCAAACTCCATCACTGCTGATGCAGGTATCATGGATATCTTAAAACAACAAAAGAGTCTGTTCGATGTCATTAATGGGGAGCAAACATACTCATCAGCCATATGGCTCTCATCACCAAGCTTGACATGCAAATAATGTCTCTCCGTGTGGGCATGTGGTACGGCAATGGCCTAAGCAGCAAGGTTCAGGAATTGGCCGTTTTTCTCTCACGGAATCACATAGACATCATGTACTATATATAGCTGCTTATGCAGGTCTCAGCTATTAGTCTTTCAACTCCCATCAGAACACTAGAAATTGCAGTATTAGTCTATTTGCCGCCAAATGCTGATATCTGAGAGCAAGACTTAATTGATCTCCCCAGTCAAAAAATGGAGAAAATCATAATTGTTGGTGATTAGAATGGTTGGCACCTTTTCTGGTGCAGCAACAGAGCAAACCAACACGCAGAATTGATATGTGAAGTGACAGACAATCAGCATTAGAATATACTTGTTCTTGCATTTAGAGCCCTTACCCTCTATCCAGCAAACGGGCACAGCCCTACTTAAATCGATTTTGCGGCCAACAAAGGTATCAGTGACCGACTTCTGAGCATCGACGACTGCCTGGACTTATGCTCCGGTCACTTACCCCTGGTCACTACAATACACACGCAGCTACAGCTCTTCCCCACCAGGCAACGCCTTCTGCCGTTTGGATCGAACATTAGACATTTTAAGCGCCAACTATTCTCTTTATTTCAACCAGAAATGGTACTTAGCACCCCTGATTATGTAGACCTTGCAGCAGAAAAACTCTAAGATGCCATAGTTGAAGCTGCGTTCCTAGCTGCTCCACCTTCCAATCAAAGGCAATGCCATTACAGCAATAACATTCCACTGACCCCGCAGGCCGAAAATCTCCTGGCATATAAGCGATGGACAAGAAATCGATGGTTACGAACAAACACGGCAAGGTCAAAAAGATCATATAATGAGGCCACTAGGCAACTCACATGACATTAGGCTGATTTTCAAAACAGGCGAAACAGCGATGCCTGAAAACGAGCTGAATCATCAACCTGTGCTGAATTTCGACTTTGGCGATTCACTCGAAAACTGAAGAGTCAACCTTTGTGTCAACATCCCATCCGCAGCTCATCTGGTGCATTGCTCATGGGAGATGAAGCGCAGGCTGAAGCTTTTGCCGATTACCTACAGGAACCATTCAGTCCGCTGCTGAGCGCTAAGTCGCCAAACATCAAGAACTTGAGGAACCCGAAATTCATCGAGAGCAGGAAGCATCACCATCACCATGCACCAAAGATGAGTTCCTGGAATTAATTAAAAATATAAAACCCAAAAAAGCTGCCAGACTCGACAAAATAGATGGCGAAATACATCGTGTTTCTGTGTAACGGCATTCTTCACATTCAGCAATTTCCAGCCTGCTGAATATGTGCTACGATTGTGATGATTCTTAAACCCACAGGAGAGATTGCCTAGTATAGACCAATCAGTTTGCTGTCAGTACTATCCAAGGTATTTGAAAGAATACTTTTCCGACTAGTACTTGTGCAGCTGGATCAAAGAGGGTCAATATCAGACCACCAATTTGGATTTAGAAGACAGCATGGATCCCCGGAGCATGGAACAGCGGAACAAATACACCGAGTTGCCCATCACATTTTGGGTGCTTTCGAGGATAGGGAATACTGTTCTGCAATATTCTTATATGTCAAACAGGCCTTCGATCGCGTGTGGCACCTGGAACTACTAAGCAAGATAAAGACTGCCCTCCCACCTTTCAACAAACTGTCAGCCTGCTACCTGACGGGAAAAAGATTTGAAGTCGTAAAAGGACAAGCTACAATATCGACTTAGCCAGTAAGAGCAGGTGTGCCTCAAGGAAGTGTTGTCATTGCACACAGCAGACATGCCGTTGCCTTCTCCTGACAGTGGAATGCTAGTAGCGACATGCGCAGATCTTACGGCAATACTGAGAAGCAATCCGTCTGCGCAAGTAGCTTCAGCAACGAGCCTATTTAGACGGCTGTAAGAGCTGGACGGAACGCTAGTGTATAACCATTTATATGCAAAAGTCGGTGCACATCACTTTCTCCACCAGAAGAGGGACTACCCTGACATCACACTAGGAGCTACAATTCCAAGAGCCATGAATGTTGTAGATTTGGGAGTCACATTTGGGCGACGTCTAACACGCATCACTCAAATAGTTAAAAGCTGCAAATTAGAATTAAAAAAATTGGGCTGGATGCTAAGGAGAGCAAACTGTCGCTACGAACCAAAAGAAGAATATACAATGCGATAGTAGCGCCAGTTCTCACATACTCGAGGATACATATAAAAAAACTACAGACAATGGACTGGAGCCGACTGGTTCATGAGATACAAAGTGTTCCATAAAAACTTCAACATGTCTACCATAGCAGAACTTAGTGGACGACTCAGCGCTAGATACACGGACAGGCTCACCGTACACCCAAAGCAACTTACTAACAGTTTAATCATTAACACAAACAGGCGAAGACTGAAAAGACACCCCCTAGATACTAAAAAAAACATAACAAAAATATATATACATATACATAGCTATAAAGGCAGTTTGACAACCCATATGCTATGGTGCAAAGTGATACACGCTCTATCGAGTCTTAAGACAAAAAAACTGCAAAAAAGAAATTAAATGAAAGAAAAAGAGCTTGGTCCTTACGGCATTATACAAATTTACAAAAACTGTGGACGGATCAAGTAAGTCCTCTGGAGTAATTTTGTTTATATTTAACTGCTTCCACCTGCCCGAATTAATGGACATCTCTTGGCTTAAAATGAAAGTTCGACCCTACACTTCAATGCGATGCAAAAATTGTGAAATCTTTGGTCACACCATTTATCTGCGCAAACAGTCTTTCCATTTTCGATGGCGAATGTTCACGCAGGCAATGTGCTAATTGTGAAGGGAAACATGCTACGTCCAGTAACAAGTGCCCAAAGTATTCCCTGCAAGGAGAAATAATGAAGATTCAGTGCCAAATGAACCTATAAAGAAGCAAAATAGACTTACATGTCATTAAACTTCTTACCCAAGTCAACCCTACTGCCCGCTGATATGCGGAAGGAACAAGTAACTCAAATCAAACATCAAATAACCAACAATCTGTAAACAAAACCAACAAGACAAAAGACTATTCAAAAATTCAACACTTCTAAAAATAAAAAAAAGAATACCGATCCTCCAACATAAAAAAGAATCAATTACAACCGATAACGCTGTCCTGCTAAGTGCGGACAAAGATAGCAAAGACGCAAAAAAATCAAAAAAAAAATTGAGATCGCAGTAGCATTTGGTATTGCTCTACTTTTGACATCGCGAGTTACTGCTACATGTGTGGCCCGTCTCCTAACATTATATTCCACTTTATAAATATATTCCACAAGACTAACTGGGATACATTTCAATCGTTTCTCACCGGCAAAACAAATAATTTTACCATTAGCTCAAACATAAGTGAGGAAATAGCCTTTATTCATAAAATGAACCGAACCACAGCCCACTACAACATCCCGCAATCAAAGTGTTCTCACAGAAAAACAAATCCTGCTTGGTGGAGACACAAAAGAAAAAACTTGGCAAATATAAAAAAGAACACAAAATACCACCAATACCACCTCGTTAATTACAAAAAGCATAAACACTTTTCCGCCTTAAATGTCGAGAAAGTAAAATTGCTGGTTTTCAAAGATTTACAGAAAGCAATTACCCAGCAAGTTCTACAAAAAATATATGGTCGGACATTAAAAATTTCTGCGGCTCCTCGCAAAGCAGCAAAATAAACTTTATTACCACACCAAATGGCCCTGCCTATGATCCTCTAGCACTAGCCAATGAGTTTTGAAAATTTTGGTCTAATAACTCACTCAAAAGCAATTGTAATGATCGTTTCATTCCCGAAAAGGACAATACTCTTTACACAGAACACAGGAACCTCTGACCAATAAAAATAAACAAAATGATAGAAAATAATATCTTAGAAATGGAATATATGAAATGAAGGATACTCAAAATTTCATATCTATCCTTCAATAATGTTTTCAACCAAGGAATTTTTCCAAAATGTTGGAAATCTGCAATTAGCATTCCCATTCCCAAACTAAGCAGAACCAAATTGAGCTACAATGCTTTGGTTAACTATTTTTAAAAATTATCTCAAAAGGAATAATGTGACTCGCAACTAGAAAACGGTTTCTCAGCGACCACCAATTTGAATTCATACAAAAACACATTACTAATTTTTGATCATGTCAACACCACAGCTCTCGCATCTCGCAATCACATTTCAGTCCTTAGCTTAGATGTCGTTTAGGAATTTGATCGTATAGGAATCCACATGTCACTTTTCAACTCGTTAGGATGAAAAAAGGCAGACAAATAAAAGTCCGAGTTCAATATTTCGCCCTCCCTCTAACAAATGGAATTTCTTAGAGGTCACGTCTTTCAGTCACACTGTACACGCTTGCTTTTTATCAATCGTTTCAATCATATGAAACATAGCCTAATCGCGAATGATGTTCTAAATTATTCAAGGTACAATAGTCAGAAAATACTCAACGATATATTTAAGAATATAATTTTATCTATAATTATTTGGTCGCTCTCCTCAGAAGCTAGTCTTTCTTTAGCTAAATGTTCACAACGCAGCGACTGCTTTCAATGAAAAACCTTCACTGAAAAAGCTTTCAACAATATTGAAATGTCTAAAACTTGCAAAAAATCTGCATATCAAATGTCTCCCTAACCAAATAAAACCCCATCTTGGCTTATTGATCCCAACTCTTTTGTGACGGATCTTGAACCTCTTGCTAAGAGAGTCACAAGTCTAGCGCATTATCGTTCTATTTTCAGCCATGTCTTGAATGACACAATATTCAGAAACAAAGTGTTTCTCTACACTGATGTATCCAAAACAGACGGTATTTTCTAACCGACCAATGTTCAATTCTTGCGGCGGAGGCTTGCGCTCTCCAGCAGGCAGTAAACTGTGGCGTATCCAAGCTTTAACTTCACATAATATGCTCCTTTCATAACTTTTGTCTTTTAAAATCCAAACATTAACAACATTTTAATATTCGAAATCAGAGACCTTATAATATTCAACTGATCTGGATTCCAGGTCATATTGGAATTCTTGGTAACGAGATAGATTGATAGGACACTGCGGTGTACTGCTAGAATGAAGGTCTTTTTTTCTGTGTTTATCAATGCGATTTCTGTCCTTGATAGGGTTTCTCACCTGACTGTGCCGTGGCATCGTCAGTTACCATTCTTGACTTAAATCTATGGGCCTATCAACATTGTTACTCAAGCTTCTTGATCGTCTGTCTAATTATGCCCGGCGGGCTACTGCTCATGCACGTTCCATGTCAACTATTTAAATGGCTCAGCGTACTTCTGTTAAATTTCTTTACCTCTATTTGTATTTTATACAGGTATTTGTTAAGTAAACAGTTATCTTATTAGCTCGTATTAAATTTTGACCATGTAGGTCAGTTATTCTTATATAGTTAACCGGGAACCATTTTAACACATCATGTTCACAAGTCTGCAATCGTTAGATTCAGATTATATGTCTCGCCTACTTGCTTGATTCGTTCCAACGATCCATCGTTTCCATTAAATCGCAAACTTTTCAGCCCGTTCTGCACAATTCTGTGCGTGACTTCGTGGTGCTCCATACAATGGTCCTGTTGGCGAGATTCATCTATCTGCCTCTGTGGTCCTTGGTATTAGAGTTGCTGCTGGATTATCTCTTCCATGAATCTACTTCATGAGCTGCTTATTTTGCTGGGCGTCGAATTTATTCGCTTTTTGGGTATGGTATTCCAAAATCTTTGGTGTTATCTGGTGCTATTAATATTCGAGCTTTCAGACTTCCTTCCAGTTGAGATAGCCCTTTCTGCTCTTTCTTCCCTTCACATAATTCTTCAGCTGAATTTATTTAGGTGGCAGACTGTCGAACATGTTTGTGAGGCAATTTGCAAAGTTAATTTCTGTATCCGTCTTGTTTTTCTAACTAACATTCACAAATGTGTTTCACCTATCGCTGCTGTTACTTGTAATGACAGCACTACTTTACCAGTGTGAAGTATTAGACCACCTTAGCTGTTGGTTCTCGTAAATCAACCTTTGTTTGCGAAGAAATAGCTGCTGATGATCATGTTCGGATATATATATATTTGGAACTTGGAAACTTGGAACGGTTTTTCATCTGATATACGATTATTGTCTGAAACCTGGTTTAAGCTCATTATTTCCAGTTTTGAATTATCACTGACATTTTCAAAATATATTGACATGATTACACTAGAACGCTCCGGAAGTGGTGTTTGTCATGTGAGTTAAATTTTTATATTGAATTTATTGTCGATAAGCTAAAGATTGAGTTCCAGTACGTTTCTGTAAATTCCTCTATATTCCTTCTGGTGATTAGAAGCAATTGTTTCCTGTTTAGAATGTATTTGGCAATCAGTTGGCTGAACTGTTTCTAACTCAAGTTAACTACAACTGTGTTCAAAAACTAGTCGGCATTTTGTTTAAAAATCAAAAAAAAAACTTTATTAGTTCTTTCTCATCAATTTGGTTCCCTTCAAAATAGTCCCCTCCCGATACAATACAATCATGCCACCGCTTTTTCCAGTATGCCAAAAAATCTTCTTCCGGTATACCCTTCAGAGAGCGCGCCGATTAACATTGAGTGTCTTTAATGCACTCAACGGTTTCCTCGGAGTGGTCTTTTGAGTTTTGGAAATAGCCAGAAGTCACACGGAGCCAAATCAGGTGAATAAGGCGGTTGCGGAACGATATTGGTTTCGTTCTTGGTGAAAAAGTCACGAATAATCAGTGCAGTGTGAGATTGGTACCAATCGAGAATTGACACTTTTGAGGCCCAAACCATCTTAACATGTTTATCATATGTTGTTGACTTGGGTAGAGCTCGGTCCCCGTAAGCTTTTTTCAATATTTTCAATGTTTTTGCAGCATTTATTCTATTCAGGAAACAAAATTTTATCACAAATTTCAAATTTCACAAATGTTTTCTGCTGCCCAAAAACAAGCGTAACTCAAAAACTAATGAATACTTTGACACATAATTTGGCATAGAAGTCAGTAACAGTTGTACCAACTTAAAACAAATATATTGAGCAAAAATTTTAAAACGAAAATTTCCGACTTGTTTTTGGACACAGTAGTATGTGTTAAACAGCATGGGTAGATTGTTAGATTTAGTCTTATATCTGATATATCTCTTTTCATTTGTTAAAAGTTGACCCCCTAAGTTTGCCTGAAGACCGTTGCAATCCCTCTTAACGATAAAAACCTTATACGTCAGCTAGAAAGGAGGCTAATTATTTCTACTAACAAATAGGAAAAGCGAAAATTTTAACGAAGAGAGAGAAAATTCTTCTGATAAAACGTTGAATAGTTTGTAATATTTTTTAACTCAAGAGTGGAAAGAGCTGTGTAAAGCATAGCCAGCTGTGCACTTACGGAGGGAAAATGGAATATAATTCCTTGTTCACCGACGAGGAATGGTAAAACTAAGAAAACCTATAAGGAAAGAAGAGTCGATATTGCCAGATCGTGATTGGCAGAGTCAAAAACTTTACTTAAATCCGTGTAAATAACATAGGGTGGACTTCTTTTTTTTATTAATGCTTCATTTACCGATGTGGTAATTTCCAGCAAGTTGGACAGGAGAAATAATGGATTTACTCCAATGTGTTAAAGTAAAAAAAATCAAACACTTAAGGCATTGCAGATTACTTTGCAATGCCTCTGTAGTTGACAATGTCAGACTTGGTACCTTGCTTATGAAATGGGATTAGGTATGAATCTTTCCAACGAAATGCAGATTGAAGATATAGAGTAAAAAAGCTTAGCAACGGTTCAGCAGATCAACACTCCTTAAGGACGAACTAGGGCCAGAGAAAAATAAGATTTTAAATAATTTATGGATAATTCAAAGGATATGGTTTTATATGATATAGAAGGAGTGAAGATAAAGTAAGAGACAGGAGTTTTATAGAGATAAAATGAATTAAGGAGGAGATAGGAGAGTAAGTAAATTGGAAAAAATTGGTAGTAGATACATTGTAGTGGGATCGTTGCTAGCTTTCTCTATCCCTAGAAAAAAAGAGGATGGTAAATTTAAAGATATACGTTACAAACTAACAAATTTTCAACACTGCTTAAGGTCACGAGAAAACTGTTTTTCACAACGAGCAAGATAATTCTCGTAACATACAGAATTTAGAGGGCAAAACTTGTCTTGACAACATATTATTTGTACCAATCAACATTAGAGCCAGATTTCCTATACTTTTTAAAATGATTTGACGTAACACTTTTTAAGTACGATAGTCTGCGAGATAACCAAGTAATCCAAGACCTAGACAGATTAATCGACGGGATGTAGTTAGGGATAAAAACATTTAAGAGTGAGCTTAAGGTGTCATACAAAGTGGCAAGTGCAATGTCAATATCGGTGACTGTATTTAAAAGAGACCAGTAATAGGATGATGTGGATCTTCAGGGACTATAAGTGGTGAAGATTTATAGACGCATGAATTTTCATTGTCATTAATAAAAATTAGGTCAATATTTATATTCAAAGGATTTTTTATTGGATTCATTTGAAATATTGAAAAATCAAGAATGCAGTCAAGAAAATCATGATCACTTGAAGTCGCATTATAATTAAAATTAATACAATATAACCAAGAAATATTGAATAAATCAAATCAATTACAATGTATTGGGATTTGACTTATTTTAGTATTAAGAGTATAGGCTTAATAGACTCCTTTTCTGTTTAGATGTATTGTATATATGTAAAAATAATGATGCGATACGATAACTGACTTATTAATTGGGGAGAAAATACATAATAACAAATCATTTATATGAGGGTGTATTGATCCCTGACATTTGGAGTAAAAATTTTGCGATTGTCCCGCTAACCTCGTATCTACCATTTTGGCTCGACAATGTCAATCGTAGAGTGATACCAAGGAAGGTAAAAGATGAATTTTATGATTTTATTTTCGCTGATCTGCAGCTGGTTTCAATGAAATTGGGCTATATCAGACCATACTGGTGCACCGTAAAACGATACAGCTTGACCTGAACAGGAACATTTTGTTTTCAAGCTTTAATCTTGAGTGTCTGTTTAAAAATGGGTACAGAGAGCGAACCAGAGCTTTCAGTTTTTTGTTGGTGACGTTTATAATGTCCCTAAATATAAGTTTTTTGTCCAATGTGATATATCTGATTTCGGTTCTTGGGACATAGATTGTCTTTTTTGGGCTTATATATACTAGTTTACACAATTGTATGCTTCCTGAAGGTTTCTTGTTATATGTGCAGAAAATGAACCGGTGCACAGGATACCAGTGTCATCCGCACAAATTGATTTTGTGAAGTGGAGTAAGGCTGGGATATCGGATGTACATATATTATAGAGAATATGCAAAAGGCAGGAGCCTTGCGGACAAGCCGCAGGAATAAGTATCATCGTAAACGAAGCTATTCTCAAATGTACGACGCAGGCTCGAACTTTTAGAAAACTTTGGACTATCTTTACAATCGCTGGAGGGAAATTAAAGCATAACATTTTATGAACTAAGCCTTCGTGCCAGTCGACTTTGAACTAGAAAAATTGCTTTTGATAATCTTTTTAATTCTGATCAGGGGATGCATGGTGTTGTGCTCTCTATGAAACCCAAATTGTTCACGTGGCAGAATACTGTTCGAATCAAAAAATTGTATAAATTTATCTTTAATTACTTTTTCCAGGATTTTGCTGACTGACGATAGAAGACTGATATATCAATATGAAGAGAGCAAATCAACAGGCTTATTTTGTTTCACAATGGCGATAACCTTGGCACACTTCTAAATTGAGCGAAAGTAGCAGAGCTCTAAACATTTTTTGACTAAGTAAGTAAGAAACATAACTCTTATTAGAGAAAGTGCTTTTAGTCACAAGTTGTCAGTTCCGTCGATCCCAGGAGCCCTTTTGTCCTTAATATTTTTAAACAACTGTTTTATGACGCTAGTGCTGACAAGAATGTCACTTTGGGGGCTAAATGGAGCCTCCGCAAATGTATGTGTGTCACTAAGGCCTGCTGTTACGCTATTATTTAAACTGAATGATTGAGCAAGAGCTTCAGCTTTCTCTTCATTATTATTATTATTATTTGGCCATTACAACCCCATTGGGTCACGACCTGATGCACGATTTTCCTCCACGCGTCTCTGTCCTGCGCGTCTTCGCCAGTTAGTAATACTAAGCTCTGACAGGGCTGTCATCACCTGGTCTTTCCATCGTGTACGGGGCCTTCCTCTCCTCCGTTGTCCTCCCACTACCGCATCAAACACCTTACGAGCCGGAGCTTCCTCATCCATACGCACAACGTGACCAAGCCATCGGAGTCGCTGGGTGTTCACCCGGCTGACTATGTCCACGTCGTCGTAAAGCTCATACAGCTCGTCGTTCCATCTGATCCGGTAGACACCGTCAATGCAAACTGGGCCAAAGATCTTACGAAGAATTTTTCTCTCGAACACCCCAAGAGCGTCTGCATCTCCCTGCATCACTGTCCAGGCCTCCGCACCATACAGAAGCACTGGGAGGATGAGCGTCTTGTAGAGTGTTGTTTTTGTTTTCCGAGAGAGAACTCTGCTGTTCATTTGCCTACTGAGCCCAAAGTAGCATCTGTTGGCAAGAGTTATCCTTCTTTTAATCTCTAGGCTGACATCATTGTCGCAAGTCACCGCAGATCCAAGGTATATAAATTCCTTAACAGTTTCAAAGTTATAATCACCAGCTACTAGCTGAGAATCAAGACGTCGCGATTCCCTGCTAGAGCACACCATAAACTTTGTCTTGCTCATGTTAACTGCTAGACCTACTCTTGCCGATTCCTTCTAGATTGCACTAAAGGCCGCAGTAACGTCACGTTTCGTGCGGCCAATGATGTCAATATCATCAGCATACCCAAGGAGCTGGACACTTTTGTATCCCAGTATCGTGCCAGCTCGCGTTACTCCTGCCCTCCTGATGATGCTCTCCATCAGCATATTGAAGAGCATGCCAGATTGCGAGTCGCCTTGCCTGAGACCACGCTTGGTATCAAAGGTTTCGGATTTGTCATATCCTACCTTGACAGAGCTGATGGTGTTGCTCAATGTCATTCTGCACAGTCGCGCAAGCTTTGCAGGAATACCAAGTTCAGCCATAGCGGCGAATAAGCGATCTCGCTGTGGGCTATCGAACGCTGCCTTGTAATCAACAAAGAGATGGTATGTGTCGATTTGGTTCTCGTATGTCTTCTCCAGGATTTGGCGCAGTGTGAATATCTGGTCGGTGGTGGATTTGCCAGGACGGAAACCGCACTGATAAGGCCCGATCAGTGCTTCCACATATGGTTTCAGTCTCTCACACGTAACGCTCGTTAGGACCTTGTATGCGATAGGGAGAAGGCTTATTCCTCGGTAGTTGGTGCGTACCGTGGCGTCTCCCTTCTTCAGGATGGGGCAGATCATGCTGAGATTCCAATCATCGGGCATGCTTTCAGCAAGCCATACTCTGCAAATGAGTTGGTGCATGCACCCTACCAACTCATCGCCTCCAGCCTTAAACAACTCAGCGGCTAGGCCATCAGCCCCAGCAGCTTTGTTATTCTTAAGACGCTGAATAGCGCCCAGGACTTCAGTATGGCTTGGGACCGGTACGTTTACCAGGTCGTCATTGATTGGGGTTAGTGGATCATTCTCGTCAGCACCACTGCTCGGTTCCTCACCAGACAGCAGGTTAGCGAAATGATCCCGCCATAACCTCAGCACATCACCTGCATCTGCAACCAAGTTTCCGTTATCGTCTCGGCAAGCAAGCCCTACAGACTTAAAGCCTTGGGTCAGACGTTTAACCCTCAGGTAAAAGTCCCTAGCTTGATGCCTACCTCGACAACACTCAATAGCTTCCCACTCGCACCTTTCATGAGCCCGCTTTTTCCGTTTGAAAAGGCGCTTCTCATCTCTTCTTCTTGCCTTGTACACCTCCACCACGGCTCGTGTAGCACCAGCATGCAGCGTTCTTCTGTAAGCTGCGTCTTTTGCTGCTGTGGCCTCACGACACTCCGAGTCGTACCATGGATTCCTCATAGGGGGGCGCTGGAATCCGATAGCATCGCACGCGGCAGTGCGCAGGGAGTGAGATATATGCGCCCACATATCGCTGGCGGTTATAGGCATTGAAGCTGGCTGGCTCAACAAGCCAGAGAGTCGAGCAGAAAAGGCGTTCTCGTCTGTTGTGTCTGCAGCTTTTTGACGTCAAGCTTTCTTGACATACTGCGACGTGCAACCGTCGCCACACATAGTCGTGCGCGAACCTTAGCTGCAACAAGGTAATGGTCGGAGTCAATGTTGGGACCCCGACACGATCGCACGTCGAGTATGCTAGATGCATGCCTTCCATCAATCACAACATGGTCGATCTGATTACTAGTCAGTCGATCAGGAGACAGCCAGGAAGCCTTATGAATGTCCCGATGTTGGAAATTTGTACTGCGAACTACCATATTGTGCGCTGCGGCAAAGCCAATTAGCCTGAGACCATTGCTTGAGGTGGTATTATGTAGGCTAAAGCGCCCGACAGACGCACCATATATACTTTCTCGCCCAATCTTGGCATTGAAATCTCCGAGGAGAATCTTGATGTCACGCGAAGGGCAACGGCCGTATGCACGGTCAAGCTCCGCATAGAAAGCATCCTTGGTAACGTCATCCTTTTCTTCAGTTGGGGCGTGCGCACAGATCAGGCTGATGTTGAAGAATTTTGCTGTAACTCGGATCGTTGCAATTCTCTCACATATGGGCAAAAAATGAGAGACACGACGCCGTAGCTTGGCACCTACAACGAAACCACAACCAAACTCATGCCGATCTGGATGGCAGCTGTAGTATATATCGCAGTTCTTCTTCTTAATGCAGCCTTGTCCTTTCCATCGCATTTCCTGTATAGCAGTAATGTCCGCCCTACATTCATTGAGGGTATCTGCTAGTTGTTGAGCAGCACCTGGTCTGTACAATGTCCGTACATTCCACGTGCATACTCTCAAATCATTGTCCTTTTTACATTTCCCGTGGTCGTCAACGTTAGTTCGAATCCTTTCCGAGGCTCTTCTAGCATCTTTCATTGAAGTATATGTTTTATATGGGTGGATTTCAAGTCCTACGCCAAAACCTAATTAAGGCATTAGGAAACCCGCCGCGCACATTAGTTTGTCCACTCAACGGCTGCTGAGCGACAATCCAGAGGAAACCACGTGGAGGTGGTACGTCGACTTGGGTCAAGTAAGAACAAGGATAGTGGTGGCATTCACCAAGTTGAATACGGTCAGACACTTTGCCTTGGAACAATCCCCCATTCCTCCTTTTTCTTCATATGTTGCATAATAATTGTTGTTAGACAATAAGGTTGTTATACTATAAACCTATGAGATCTGATGGATGTCTATGCCTTATCCATTTTTTTGCATTTAATTAAGTTTAATATGTTCTGTGGTAAGGGTTTCGAGTGAATCTAATGCGTTTTTTAGGTATGCTTAAATGTTAAGCTGCATGGAAAACCTCACTGAAACTATTAATCATATTGTTAATGTCATCAGCTGGCATACGAACCTGGGCTCTACATCAGGAAGCGATTCATTGAAAAAGGGGGAGAGTCTTGCCCAATTTGCTCTTTTTGTGTCATAGCGAAAGAAGTCATTAGATAGGTGTGGCTCATCGGTGACTTCTAGTAGCACTGGTAGGTGGTCTGAACTGAGTGTGTACGTATTACTCGCGGACTTGCTAGGTGTTACGGGCGGTTTGTTAGAAATATCATATATCTAACGTTGAAGGTCTGCCAAGTCTGCAGGAATATAAGTGCTCTCTGGAGGATATGATAGGTAAAAATTTTTACAGTCAACATTGGTCTTTAGCAGGTTGGCCCACGTGTTGGCTCTGAGACAGCCCCACTTTTGATGATAGCAATTAAAGTCACCTTCTAGAATGAAATTTCCATTCAATCTAGGTTTCAAACTAGACTGATATGTTGCATATAAACATGAAAGTCTGACGAAGTGATTAATTTGTTTTTTGATTAATTTGAAGAAGTAACCTTAACCTCAACAATTTGAACGTCAGAAAGCATACTAAAGGAATTACGATCTTACTGAAATGTCAATCGATCAGCAATTAGCACGCCATCACCACAACTAATCTGTCGATCATATCTGAATGCGGCATTTCGATTGGACATAATTTAAATGTCAGATATGGAAGGAGTTAACCAAGTCTCTAATAAAGCATTAAATACTTCATAAATAAAGATTTTTGAGCTTCGTTAAGAGGCCTCTAACATTCTGATAATGAATGAGTAAAGAAACGGAATCTTTTATACAGCCTCGGATAGTTTGGAAGAACTTGAAGCTGGAAGAGTCACAGTTAAAGGCATAGTTTGACGTTAAGGCGTAAAGTCATGTACAATCATATGAGGTAGCCAACATTTTGCATCACACATAATTGGGAAGGAGTCCTGTGAAACGCTTATCTTTAACAATGCTATTTCACGAGGCGTGGCACAATTAAATTTTGTGATCGATACGCTGGCAGATGATTTGCTAGAAATATATGTCATAAAAGCCTCGCATGTAGTATCTGACGATTACCTAGATACAAGCACTTGGTTTCGTGGGACAACAACTGAGACAGTCCGTACTAAGGGCGTAATTCATCCACTAAGATAACATTAGCGCAAATTCGTGATGACAATGCAGTTGAGAGCGACTGTGCAGCAGAATTAAACGCAAACGGAAAGTTTCAAAATAGTGGCCGACAGTTAAAAGGGGATTCAAAGTTTAAGTTACTTAACTTTTCGGCAGAAGAGTTAAAATAGCTAAGTAGAGCGTTTGCCATATTATTTCATTTTGAACATTGATTTCTCACTTTGTTGTACTTACGCAAGAAATCAAATTGGATATTAATACAGGTAAGGCAAACCTTTTATTGGGGTTGGCAAACATATAATCAGAGTCTCGAACTGAGTGAGCTGCACACTTGAGCAGAATAATTCAGTGGCTTGATATTAAAAGACTTTTTGCAGGAAGATATTACTCGATTGGGGTATGCGTTAATAAAAAACCCAACAAAGAAACAAAACCAACACAAAAGAATAGGAAGTGTCATTCAATTTAAGCACACAACAAAAACGAAGAGGCAAATCAGTGGCTTGCGAATAAAACAGCAACAAAGCACTGACACACGGACCAAGAGAGCGAGAAATATTAAAGGAAGTAAATGAGAGAAAAACACTAACAACACTTCACAAAAGCCACGAAGCAATGATTACTGTTAGTATCAGAACTCACGGCCTAACCAAGACACCGAGACAGAAACAACAACAAATGGTCAGAGTACAGTCCACAATAAACTAGGCAGCACAATCTAAATAAAACAAGCAAGCACACAAACTATTATAAGAGCAAGCGCCAAAATTGTTTTGCAGTAATTGCAAATTAAAGATTTACGTTACAAACTAACAAATTTTCAACACTGCTTAAGGTCACGAGAAAACTGTTTTTCACAACGAGCAAGATAATTCTCGTAACATACAGAATTTTAGAGGGCAAAACTTGTCTTGGCAAGATATTATTTGTACCAATCATTATTAGAGCCAGATTTCTTATACTTTTTAAAATGTTTTGACGTAACACTTTTTAAGTACGATAGTCTGCGAGAATACCAAGTAATCCAAGGCTTTGACAGATTAAACGAAGGGATGTAGTTAGGGATAAAAACATTTAAGAGTGAGTTTAAGGTGTCATAAAAAGTGACAAGTGCAATGTCAATATCGGTGACTGTATTTAAAAGAGACCAGTAATAGGATGATGTGGATCTTCAGGGACTATAAGTGGTGAAGATTTATAGACGCATGAATTTTCATTGTCATTAATAAAAATTAGGTCAATATTTATATTCAAAGGATTTTTTATTGGATTCATTTGAAATATTGAAAAATCAAGAATGCAGTCAAGAAAATCATGATCACTTGAAGTCGCATTATAATTAAAATTAATACAATATAACCAAGAAATATTGAATAAATCAAATCAATTACAATGTATTGGGATTTGACTAAGTCTAGTATTAAGAGTATAAGCTTAATAGACTCCTTTTCTGTTTAGATGTATATATGTAAAAATAATGATGCGATACGAAAACTGACTTATTAATTGGGGAGAAAATACATAATAACAAATCATTTATATGAGGGTGTATTGATCCCTGACATTTGGAGTAAAAATTTTGCGATTGTCCCGCTAACCTCGTATCTACCATTTTGGCTCGACAATGTCAATCGTAGAGTGATACCAAGGAAGGTAAAAGATGAATTTTATGATTTTATTTTCGCTGATCTGCAGCTGGTTTCAATGACATTGGGCTATATCAGACCATACTAGTGCACCGTAAAACGATACAGCTTAAAAGATTGACCTGAACAGGAACGTTTTGTTTTCAAGCTTTAATCATGAGTGTCTGTTTAAAAATGGGTACAGAGAGCGAACTAGAGCTTTCAGTTTTTTGTTGGTGACGTTTATAATGTCTCTAAATATAAGTTTCTTGTCCAATGTGATGCCCAAATACTTAAAATTTTACATTTTCCTCCCCTAATTTGATTTCGGTTCTTGGGACATAGATTGTCTTTTTTGGGCTTATATATACTAGTTTACACAATTGTATGCTTCCTGAAGGTTTTTTGTTATATGTGCAGTGTACTATGTTCACATTATTGAATACACACTGTACTCAGTGCTTTGCATATATAGTATATCAAACACATTGTGGCACTTTGTCACAATGTTTACATAACGCCCGGAGCACATTCCAATTATGCAAGTGTGTAATAACTTGACCACACATGCATGGGCACCCAAAAGTGAAGAGTTAGCATGTCTGCAATGCGAGCACTCTGTCACCAACTGAACATATTACGCTCTCCCTCTCGTAGCGACGTCAGCGCCGCTACTCATACATATATATAAACGAATACGATTGCTCCGCTGCCGGCGTCGCTGGCAGCGCAGCTCGCATTCTTAGCTTTTATGAAATTCATGTATTTAGCCTAAGAGTCATTCAAATAAAAAGACACGCTGAAGAAAGACGTTTTTAAAATTACTTATCAATAAACGCTGAAGAAAAGATACTTCTGGATTTACATGGCGACCGTGACAGTGTCACAAACGGACAGAGAGGACCCAGGAATACAGAACGCGTTAACTCAAAGGATGGTCCCGTCGCTCACTGAAGAAACTGAAAAACCTAAGCATATATAAAAAAAAAAAATATATCTCTAGTGAGTAGAGTGCGTCAATGGGTAAAAACAGGGGTGGCGTGAAAACAAAAATAAATAAGATATACTCAAAATCGCCACCACCTGCTTGGGCAACAGCTCAAAGTTACAGGCAGAATTAGATTTTTTAAAATCTAGCCAACAAAAAAAAAGCCAAGTTGACGTAACTCACCACTCAACTATTAATATATGCGAAAAAAATTAAAACTAAGCCCCCATCCCCAAAGCGACTTCCTAAGAGGCCCGACGTCTGCCCGAGCGACTGCCCTGGACCGCTCTACAGTGCAGCGTGCAACTCATCGTGTCAACTACCAGCGACTTGTGCGATGACCGGCAATGGCACCGCCTGAGCCCATAGGTCAGGACATCTATGACTGAACAACAAAAGCGAGGGCAGGCCGCCTCTTGCACCACCGAGGGACGCCTCTCCAGCAGACGCATTGACTGACAGCGCTGATCAACTAGGATCATCAATATTATCTATAATATTAATAATATATATGTATTTGTAAAAATTGTAATTGTAATTGTAAAAATTGTAAAATTGAGCGGAACGTTTTCTGCTCGATTAGCAGTATTGCCCGTAAAGCAATACAAAAAACTAGGCAGGAATTTGTAAACAAACGTAGATTGTTGAAATCTACATTTGTAAATGATTAGTAATTCGATTAGAAAATCTTCAGAAGATTTTGTAGAGAATAATCATAAACAATTACAAATACCCACTATAGGATTAGTAGACGTTAAGTCAGTGGATTCCACTGCTAACGTAATAAATAAAGTAGAGTCAACTAGTATTGACTTAGTCAAATAAATATTCTGCTGATAATCATCGTTGTAATAATGTGTGCAAATTGTTGTTGCAAAATTTATAAACTACACAACAAATGTTTAAAAAAAAGATTTATGAGCCAGGCAAATGACCTGGGCAAAGTTTAAATTCACACAAACATGAACAACAATTATAGCAAAACGTTATATATACAAAGTAACTAGTAACTATAAGAAAATGAAAAGAAATTAATTGAAAATAAATAAAATTGAATAAATAAAATTAAAAATAAAATAAGATATGGCCACACTAAGGCAATTAGAGAGCTATACAATAAGGACACTAACTTCAAAGAAAGAATTCAAACATTAGTCTCAAGGACTCCAATAAGCGTCTACCAGTTAGAATACCTATATATTGAAACCTTTAATTTAGAATTTTCTCCATTAATACATTGCACAGCTACACAAAAAGCAATAGTATTAACCACCATTCCAGGTGTACAGGTTAGATCAGTCATAAACGAACATAAAGAACTAGGTAGAACACTAGTAATGATGGTCTTTAGGAAATAATTCATATCCACAACATAATGGAATGGAATGAATTATATAAGGAGATAAGTAAACTAAAAATTGATTTTGATAAATCATATAAATCCCTCACGCAGAACAGACCAATCCAAAAGAGCACAATTAGGAAACACGTAGAAACATTAGTAAACTGCTTTAATGAAGCTCGTATACTAATATATAAGCATAAAGAAACGTTAAATAAAGATCATTGGTCCCAAGTATCAAAATTTTTGATCAGACTACGATCTAATTTAATATCAGTGAAACAAAAATACAATTTGGACATATCAGTCCCCACTATCCTGAACACTCCCTTGGAAGTTGAAACTGGTGATGAACCGGAATCAACGGAGTCAGCAACAATTGACCCAATAGAGTCAGAAGAAATAAAAGAACAGGATTTAAATAATCTTACCATTCCAGCTGTTCTAATGTCAGATCTAGATAACACAGATTCTGATACAAACTCAAGTGTAGTAGAACAGAAATTCTGTAACAGTAACACAATGGCACAACCCAATATTGATTTCATTAATACTGCATCCAAGCTTATCCCAGTTTTCGATGGTAAAGCTGATAACTTAACAAGTTTTATTGTTGCATTATGTATAATAGAATCAATAAAAGGGGAACACGAACAATTAGCTGTTTCAATAATAAAAACAAAGCTAAAAGGTGTTGCCAGAAACTTAATCGGAAATGAAACTACCATAAATGAAGTCATTTCCCGATTAAAAAGCAATGTCAAAGGCGAAACTGTAGAAGTATTGTCAGCAAAGTTGATGAACCTACAGCAACGCAGTAAAACTGCTAACCAATATACAGTAGAAGTTGAGCAGATGACAAAACCTTTGGAGGGTGCGTATATAGCAGACGGACTAACCCTGGAGTTAGCCAGAAGTTATTCAACTCAGCATGCAGTCAAATCAATGACTATAAACTTCGCAATCGATAAGGTAAAACTTATCATGCAAGCTGGCACTTTCAATACAATGAATGATGCCATATAAAAATTTGTAAATAGTTGCACAGAAGCATCTGACAGTCAAACACTGTCCTATATTACAATAATTATTCACAGCGCGGCGGAAACCGCGGGCGTGGAAATTATAGAGGTAACTCTCGAGGTTATCATAATAACAATAATAATGGCAATAACAATTATAGCCAACATAATAATAGTGGACGAGGCCAAAATAGAGGAAACTATAGAGGCCGTGGCAACTCGAATCGAGGCCACAACCACAACAACAACAATCAAAACAATGTTAGAGTAGCCCAAAATAATTCGGGAAACCAACAACCCCCTTTAGATACACAAAATTAAATAAAGTTCTTACAATAAGCTTCAATCCTAATATTTTTGTTTCACTTTATAATGTAGAATCAGGAAAAAAACTTATATTTCTATTAGATACAGGTGCAGATATTTCGATCTTAAAAGAAAATTCCGACGGCTTTAATGCCATACAATTAAACAACACTATAGAAATTCAAGGCATAGGTCAAGGAGTCATAAGATCCAAAGGACTCGCACCAATTGAGCTACAAGCAGACAAATACATAATTCCCCACAATTTTCATATAGTTGATCAAGATTTCGCTATACCATGTGATGGAATTATAGGCATAGACTTCATTAAAGGTCTTAATTACAAAATAGACCTAGAACCGTCCGAAGATTGGTTTATAATTAGGTCAAACAATATAAATGTACAAATTTATGTTCCAATAACATACAGTTCTGGTAACGATTCCATACTTCCACCAGCAAGATCACAAGTTGTCCGAAAAATAGAAAAAATCAGGAAATACAACCTGGTATTTACGTAGCAAACACAGTTTCAACTCCACAGAATGCATTTGTCCGATTACTGAATACAACCAGTAAAGACCAATTAATCAATATAGATAAACTCAACTTTGAACCACTTTCGAACTATGATGTAGTTCAAACTACTCTAGAAAACAGAGCAAGACAGTAATAGCTCAATTAAGTTAAAATTTTCCAAAACAATTCAAAACACAATTAGTACAATTATGCACAACGTATAGTGACGTATTCGGACTTGAAACCGAACCAATAACAACAAATAATTTCTATAAACAAAATCTAAGATTGAAGGATAATGAACCAATTTATATAAAGAACTATCGAAATCCGCATAGCCAGGTAGAAGAAATTAAAAAACAGGTAGGAAAACTAATTTCCGACAATGTAGTCGAACCATCAGTGTCTGAATACAATAGTCCTCTTTTACTAGTTCCAAAGAAAGCAGCTCCAGGCTCAGAAGAGAAAAAATTGCGATTAGTAGTTGACTATCTTCAGATTAATAAGAAACTCTTGTCTGATAAATTCCCACTCCCTAGAATTGATGACATCTTGGATCAACTAGGTCGAGCAAAGTATTTTTCATGCCTTGACTTAATGTCAGGTTTTCATCAGATTGAACTTGAAGAAGATTCGAGAAATTTAACGTCTTTTTCAACGAGCAATGGCTCATATCGATTCACTCGATTACCTTTTGGCTTAAAAATAGCGCCAAATTCATTTCAGAGAATGATGACAATTGCATTTTCTGGACTTGCACCTTCACAAGCATTCCTTTATATGGATGATCTAATAGTTATAGGTTGTTCCGAAAAACATATGCTCAAAAACTTAACAGATGTTTTTGAAATATGTAGGAAATAAAATCTTAAATTACATCCACAAATATGCTCATTTTTTATGCATGAAGTGACCTCCCTCGGTCATAAATGTACAGATAAAGGAATCTTGCCAGATGACAAAAAATTCGATGTCATACTCAATTATCCAATCCCACATGATGCAGACAGTGCTAGAAGATTCGTTGCGTTTTGCAATTATTATAGAAGATTTATTAAAAATTTCGCGGATCATAGCCGCCACATTACAAATTTATGTAAAAAGAACGTAGATTTCGTATGGACACCACAATGTCAACAAGCTTTCGATTACTTAAGGAACGGTCTAATAAGCCCAACATTATTACAATATCCAGATTTCAGCAAAGAATTTTGCATAATAACTGATGCAAGTAAACAAGCTTGTGGAGCGGTTTTAACTCAAAACCATAATGGACTCCAACTTCCAATAGCTTATGCATCACGTTCATTCACTAAGGGCGAAAGCAATAAAAGTACAACAGAACAGGAGCTAGCAGCTATACACTGGGCAATTACACATTTTCGACCATACATTTATGGCAAACATTTTACGGTCAGAACAGACCACAGACCATTAACATACCTGTTTTCAATGACAAATCCTAGCTCAAAATTAACACGAATGCGACTCGAATTAGAGGAATACGATTTCACAGTCAATTATCTAAAGGGAAAAGACAATTTTGTAGCTGATGCATTATCTAGAATAACCATCAAATAATTACAAAACATAACCAGTAATATAATGAAAGTCACTACAAGATACCAAAGTAGACCAAAAACCCTGCGCAGGAGATAATGAAATTGCCTAGGCAATCTATAGAAAAAGCTTCAAAGCCCAACGTATACGAAGTCATACAAAAAGACGAAGTACGTAAAGTAGTGACCTTGCAAGTGTTTCTTTAAATGTGGAAAAAAATTACTGGAAGATATGATGTTAGCGATTTGTATACTAATGGAATTCTTGACCTAGGTCAATTCTTCCAAAGGCTTGAAATGCAAGCCGGTATAAACAAAATCAGCCAACTCAAAGTGGCACCGTGGGAAAATATCTTTGAACACGTTTCAATAGATAATTTCAAATTAATGGGCAATAAAATATTGAAATCTTTGAGAGTAGCGCTACTCAACCCGGTAACCCAAATAGAAAACCAAAAAGAAAAAGAAGCTATATTGTCTACATTACATGACGATCCAGTACAGGGTGGTCACACAGGCATTACAAAAACCTTGGCCAAGGTCAAAAGATATTACTATTGGAAAGGTATGTCTAAAAATATAACGGAGTACATAAGAAAATGTCAAAAATGCCAAAAAGCGAAAACAACAACGCATATTAAAACACCGTTAACAATCACTGAAACACCAATGAATGCTTTTTATAGAGTAATAGTAGACACGATCGGTCCACTACCAAAATCAGAGCAAGGCAATGAATATGCAGTCATACTTATTTTATTGATAGAGTAATAGTAGACACGATCGGTCCACTACCAAAATCAGAGCAAGGCAATGAATATGCAGTCATACTTATTTGTGACTTGACAAAATATCTCGTTGCAATACCAATTCCAAACAAAAGTGCAACAACAGTAGCAAAAGCTATATTTGAAGATTTTATTCTGAAGTACGGTCCAATGAACACAAAAATTCAAATTGAAGAATTATGTAAAAATTTAAATATTAAAAACATAACTTCTACCGCGCACAATCACCAGATTGTGGGAACCGTGGAACGAAGCCACAGAGCATTTAATGAGTTCATCCGTTCATACATCTCCATCGATAAAACAGATTGGAATGTATGGCTACAATACTTCCTATATTGTTTTAACACGACCCCCACTATGGCACACGATTATTGTCCATTTGAGTTAGTTTTTGGAAAAACATCTAATTTACCAAAACACTTTAATAGCATAGGTAGAATAGAACCACTATATAATATAGAAGACTATGCTAAAGAATCTTATTTTAGATTAGAACAAGCGTTTAAAAGAGGTAGAATTATAATAGAAGAACATAAGAAAAAGAACAAGGAGTTATACGACCAGAAAGTAAGAAACAATAAGTTAGAATTTAAATATACTGGACCACATAAAGTGGAAAAGATGGAAGATAATAACAATATCATAATATCAGATATGAAAAACAAAAAGTTCATAAGGATAGATTAAAACTTTATATTTCCTTATCATAATTAGTATGGCCATGCTTAAGTATAAATGTTTTTCATAATATCATTTTCTTTGTTGCTATTACGTACGATCTAAAATAAAAAAAAAATTTTTTTAAAAAAATATAAAAATATATATATAAAATTACAATGCATAGTAATAAAATAACTACATAGAATTACGTTATTTTTTAAAAGGAGGGAGATGTACTATGTTCACATTATTGAATGCACACTGTACTCAGTGCTTTGCATATATAGTATATCAAACACATTGTGGCACTTTGTCACAATGTTTACATAACGCCCGGAACACATTCCAATTATGCATGTGTAACTTGGCCACACATGCATTGGCACCCAAAAGTGAAGAGTCAGTATGTCTGCAATGCGAACACTCTGTCACCAACTGAACATATTACGCTCTCCCTCTCGTAGCGACGTCAGCGCCGCTACTCATACATAGATATAAACGAATACGATCGCTCCGCTGCCGGCGTCGCTGGCAGCGCAGCTCGCATTCTTAGCTTTAACGAAATACATGTATAGAGCCTAAGATTCATTCTAATAACGACACACGTCGAAAAAAGACATGGTGACTTATCAATAAATCATACTACTTGATTTACTGGATTTACACTTATCCATAAATCATACATCTGGATTATCTTATCATACAGCAGAAAATGAACCTGGGCACAGAATACCAGTGTCATCCGCAAAAAATTTATGTTGTGCAGTGGAGTAAGGGTGGGAAATCGGATGTATATATATTATAGAGAATATGCGAAAAGCAGGAGCCTTGCGGACAACCCGCAGGAATAAGTATCATCGTAAACGAAGCTTCTCTCAAATGTACGACGCAGGCTCGAACTTTTAGAAAACTTTGGACTATCTTTACAATCGCTGGAGGGAAATTAAAGCATAACATTTTATGAACTAAGCCTTCGTGCCAGTCGACTTTGAACTAGAAAAATTGCTTTTGATAATCTTTTTAATTCTGATCAGGGGATGCATGGTGTTGTGCTCTCTATGAAACCCAAATTGTTCACGTGGCAGAATACTGTTCGAATCAAAAAATTGTATAAATTTATCTTTAATTACTTTTTCCAGGATTTTGCTGACTGACGATAGAAGACTGATATACCAATATGAAGAGAGCAAATCAACAGGCCTATTTTGTTTCACAATGGCGATAACCTTGGCACACTTCCAACTTGAGGGAAAGTAGCAGAGCTCTAAACATTTATTGACTAAGTAAGTAAGAAACATAACTCTTATTAGAGAAAGTGCTTTTAGTCACAAGTTGTCAGTTCCGTCGATCCCAGGAGCCTTTTTGTCCTTCATATTTTTAAACAACTGTTTTATGACGCTAGTGCTGACAAGAATGTCATTTTGGGGGCTAAATGGAGCCTCCGCAAATGTATGGATTGACGCTTCAACGGCAGCTATGGTTGGTGTGTCACTAAGGCCTGCTGTTACGCTATTATTTAAACGGAATGATTGAGCAAGAGCTTCAGCTTTCTTTTCATCTGTTGCATAATAATTATTGTTAGACAATAAGGATGTTATACTATTAACCTATGCTTCTTCCCGATAATTTTGGAAAGTTTCTAAAAGGGGAATAACCTTTACCTAATGATAAGAGTTCGATATTCCAGCCTTTTTTTACGAAAATCGAGTATCGCTTCGGTGACTTGTCATTTGACTTTAGTCATTTGTAGGGGATGAGATCTGATGGATGTCTATGCCTTATCCATTCACCCCTTCCGATATTTTTTGCTTTTAATTAAGTTTAATATGTTCTGTGGTAATCTGACCCGTCATCAGATTGATCATGTTGTGATCGATGCAAGGCATGCATCTAACATACTTGACGTGCGAACTTGTCGGGGTCCAAACATTGACTCTGACCATTACCTTGTTGCAGCTAAGGTTCGCGCACGGCTATGTGTTGCGAAAGTAGCACGTCGAAGTGTGTCAAGAAAGCTGGACATCGGAAGGCTGCAATCACAACAGACGAAGGATGCATTCTCCACACGATTCTCTAACCTACTATGCCAAACAATCTCGAGGCCTGAAAATGCTAGCGATATGTGGGCGCACATATCACGCTCACTACGAGCTTCGGCGGAGGAAGTGCTTGGATTCCAACGCCCCACAACTAGGAATCCATGGTATGACCAAGAGTGCTGGGAAGCTACTAGAAAGAAGGACGCGGCGTATAGGCGAACACTTCAATCTGGAGCTACTCGGATAGTAGTAGAGACGTACAGGGCTAAGAGAAGGGAGGAGAAAAGCGCCTTTTTTAACGCAAGAAAAGATAATTAGAAAGGCTGGAGTGTGAGAGAATCGAGTGAAGCAGAAGCAGGAATGATGCCCGTGACTTTTACCAGAGGGTAAAACGCCTTACCCAAGGGTATAGAGCTGGAGGGCTCGCCTGCAGAGATGGTGATGGAAACCTGGTCACAGATGCAAGGATCGCGTTAAGGTTATGTAGGGATCACTTCTCAAGTATTTTGGAGGGCGATGACTTGGATGCTAATTCTGGAGAAAGTGATTCACAAACCCCAATCGACGACGAGGTCGATATACCGACCCCTGGCCATGCTGAAGTCAAGGCCGCAATACAGCAGCTGAAGAACAATAAAGCTGCAGGTGCTGATGGAGAGCATACCCGATGATTGGAACCTTAGCCTGATCTGTCCTGTCCTGAAGAAGGGTGATGCCACGCTGCGGGCAAATTACCGTGGCATCAGTCTACTGCCAGTGGCATATAAGGTTCTAACGAGCGTACTGTGTGAAAGGTTGAAACCATTTTCTGAGGCACTGATTGGACCTTATCAGTGTGGTTTCAGACCTGGTAGGTCCACCATCGACCAAATATTCACACTGCGCCAGATCCTGGAGAAATCGCAAGAGAGTCAGATTGACACCCACCATCTTTTTGTTGACTACAAGGCTGCTTTTGATAGCCCAGAGCGAGATCGCCTGTACGCCGCCATGTCTGAGCTTGGTATTCCTGCGGACTGGCACGATATTGAAAACCAGATGTGTCCAGCTGCTTGGGTATGCCGATGAAATTGATATCATTGGGCGTCTCAAGCGAGATGTAACGGGAGCTTTTGGTGCTATTGAAAGGGAATCGGCTAAAGTAGGGCTTCGTGTGAACATGGTGAAAACAAAGTTTATGGCATGCTCCAGCAGAGAATCGCGGCGCCTTGATTCTCAATTGGTTGCAGGGAGCTATAGCTTTGAGGCCGTGAAGGAGTTTGTGTACCTTGGCTTCACCATGACAGGCGATAGCAATGTTGGCCTTGAAATCAAAAGAAGAATTACATCTGCCAACCGGTGCTACTTTGGGCTCAGTAGGCAAATGAACAGCAGAGCCCTCGCTCGTCGGACAAAAATAGCACTCTACAAGACGCTCATCCTTCTGGTGCTTCTGTATGGAGCAGAAGCCTAAACAGTTACATAAACGGATGCAGCTGCTCTTGGAGTGTTTGAGCAAAAATTCTTCGAAAAATCTTCGGTCCGACATACGTTAGTGGAACATATCGTATCAGATGGAACCACGAGCTGTATGAGCTCTACGGGGACATTGATGTGGTCAAGCGAATGCACATTATGAGACTTCGTTGGCTAAGTCATGTTGCTCGTATGGATGAACAAGCTCCAGCTCGTAAGGTATTTGATGCGGTAGTTGTTGGACAACGAAGGAGGGGAAGACCCCGGCTACGATGGCAAGACCAAGTGACGGAAGCCCTGGCGTCACATGGTATTACCAATTGGAGAAGACGCGCACAGAGCAGGAGCGCGTGGAGGGAGATTGTGCATCAGGCTGTACCTCGTTAGAGGTGTAAATACCAATTAATAATAATAATGTTCTGTGGTAAGGGTTTCGAGTGTTTCGAAACCTCACTGAAACTATTAATCATAAATCAGGAAGCGATTCATTGAAAAAAGGGATAGTCTTGCCCAATTTGCTCTTTTTGTGTCATAGTCTGAACTAAGTGTGTGCGTATTACTCGCGGATTTGCTAGGTGTTGCGAGCGCTTTGTTAGAAATAAACGTTGAAGGTCTGCCAAGTCTGCAGGAATATGATGCCCTCTCTGGAGGATATGATAGGTAAAAATTTTTACAGTCAACATTGGTCTTTAGCAGGTTGGCCCACGTGTTGGCTCTGAGACAGCCCCACTTTTGATGACAGCAATTAAAGTCACCTTCTAGAATGAAATTTCCATTCAATCTAGGTTTCAAACTAGACTGATATGTTGCATATAAACATGAAAGTCTGACGAAGTGATTAATTTGTTTTTTGATTAATTTGAAGAAGTAACCTTAACCTCAACAATTTGAACGTCAGAAAGCATACTAAAGGAATTACGATCTTACTGAAATGTCGATCGATCAGCAATTAGCACGCCATCACCACAACTAATCTGTCGATCATATCTGAATACGGCATTTCGATTGGACATAATTTAAATGTCAGATATGGAAGGAGTTAACCAAGTCTCTAATAAAGCATTAAATACTTCATAAATAAAGATTTTTGAGCTTCGTTAAGAGGCCTCTAACATTCTGATAATGAATGAGTAAAGAAACGGAATCTTTTATACAGCCTCGGATAGTTTGGAAGAACTTGAAGCTGGAAGAGTCACAGTTAAAGGCATAGTTTGACGTTAAGGCGTAAAGTCATGTACAATCATATGAGGTAGCCAACATTTTGCATCACACATAATTGGGAAGGAGTCCTGTGAAACGCTTATCTTTAACAATGCTATTTCACGAGGCGTGGCACAATTAAATTTTGTGATCGATACGCTGGCAGATGATTTGCTAGAAATATATGTCATAAAAGCCTCGCATGTAGTATCTGACGATTACCTAGATACAAGCACTTGGTTTCGTGGGACAACAACTGAGACAGTCCGTACTAAGGGCGTAATTCATCCACTAAGATAACATTAGCGCAAATTCGTGATGACAATGCAGTTGAGAGCGACTGTGCAGCAGAATTAAACGCAAACGGAAAGTTTCAAAATAGTGGCCGACAGTTAAAAGGGGATTCAAAGTTTAAGTTACTTAACTTTTCGGCAGAAGAGTTAAAATAGCTAAGTAGAGCGTTTGCCATATTATTTCATTTTGAACATTGATTTCTCACTTTGTTGTACTTACGCAAGAAATCAAATTGGATATTAATACAGGTAAGGCAAACCTTTTATTGGGGTTGGCAAACATATAATCAGAGTCTCGAACTGAGTGAGCTGCACACTTGAGCAGAATAATCTGTGCGCTTGATATTAAAAGACTTTTTGCAGGAAGATATTACTCCGATTGGGGTATGCGTTAATAAAAAACCCAACAAAGAAAAAAAACAACACAAAAGAATAGGAAGTGTCATTCAATTTAAGCACACAACAAAAACGAAGAGGCAAATCAGTGGCTTGCGAATAAAACAGCAACAAAGCACTGACACACGGACCAAGAGAGCGAGAAATATTAAAGGAAGTAAATGAGAGAAAAACACTAACAACACTTCACAAAAGTCATGAAGCAATGATTACTGTTAGTATCAGAACTCACGGCCTAACCAAGACACCGAGACAGAAACAACAACAAATGGTCAGAGTACAGTCCACAATAAACTAGGCAGCACAATCTAAATAAAACAAGCAAGCACACAAACTATTATAAGAGCAAGCGCCAAAATTGTTTTGCAAAGTAATTGCAAATTTGAAGATTTACGTTACAAAGTAACAAATTTTCAACACTGCTTAAGGTCACGAGAAAACTGTTTTTCACAACGAGCAAGATAATTCTCGTAACATACAGAACTTTAGAGGGCAAAACTTGTCTTGGCAACATATTATTTGTACCAATCAACATTAGAGCCAGATTTCTTATACTTTTTAAAATGTTTTGACGTAACACTTATTATGTAGAATAGTCTGTGAGAATACCAAGTAATCCAAGGCCTTGACAGATTAAACGACGGGATGTAGTTAGGGATAAAAACATTTAAGAGTGAGTTTAAGGTGTCATAAAAAGTCGCAAATGCAATGTCAATATCGGTGACTGTATTTAAAAGAGACCAGTAATAGGATGATGTGGATCTTCAGGGACTATAAGTGGTAAAGATTTATAGAGGCATGAATTTGCATTGTCATTAATAAAAATTAGGTCAATATTTATATTCAAATGATTTTTTATTGGATTCATTTGAAATATTGAAAAATCAAGAATGCAGTCAAGAAAATCATGATCACTTGAAGTCGCATTATAATTAAAATTAATACAATATAACCAAGAAATATTGAATAAATCAAATCAATTACAATGTATTGGGATTTGACTAAGTCTAGTATTAAGAGTATAAGCTTAAAAGACTCCTTTTCTGTTTAGATGTATATATGTAAAAATAATGATGCGATACGAAAACTGACTTATTAATTGGGGAGAAAATACATAATAACAAATCATTTATATGAGGGTGTATTGATCCCTGACATTTGGAGTAAAAATTTTGCGATTGTCCCGCTAACCTCATATCTACCATTTTGGCTCGACAATGTCAATCGTAGAGTGATACCAAGGAAGGTAAAAGATGAATTTTATGATTTTATTTTCGCTGATCTGCAGCTGGTTTCAATGACATTGGGCTATATCAGACCACATTAGTGCACCGTAAAACGATACAGCTTAAAAGATTGACCTGAACAGGAACGTTTTGTTTTCAAGCTTTAATCATGAGTGTCTGTTTAAAAATGGGTACAGAGAGCGAACTAGAGCTTTCAGTTTTTTGTTGGTGACGTTTATAATGTCTCTAAATATAAGTTTCTTGTCCAATGTGATGCCCAAATACTTAAAATTTTACATTTTCCTCCCCTAATTTGATTTCGGTTCTTGGAACATAGATTGTCTTTTTTGGGCTTATATATACTAGTTTACACAATTGTATGCTTCCTGAAGGTTTCTTGTTATATGTGCAAAAATGAACCGGTGCACACGATACCAGTGTCATACGCAAAAATTGATGTTGTGAAGTGGAGTAAGGGTGGGAATTCGGATGTATATATATAATAGAGAAAATGCGAAAAGCAGGAGCCTTGCGAACAACCCGCAGGAATAAGTATCATCGTAAACGAAGCTTTTCTCAAATGTACGACGCAAGCTCGAACTTTTAGAAAACTTTGGACTATCTTTACAATCGCTGGAGGGAAATTAAAGCATAACATTTTATGAACTAAGCCTTCGTGCCAGTCGACTTTGAACTAGAAAAATTGCTTTTGATAATCTTTTTAATTCTGATCAGGGGATGCATGGTGTTGTGCTCTCTATGAAACCCAAATTGTTCACGTGGCAGAATACTGTTCGAATCAAAAAATTGTATAAATTTATCTTTAATTACTTTTTCCAGGATTTTGCTGACTGACGATAGAAGACTGATATACCAATATGAAGAGAGCAAATCAACAGGCCTATTTTGTTTCACAATGGCGATAACCTTGGCACACTTCCAACTTGAGGGAAAGTAGCAGAGCTCTAAACATTTATTGACTAAGTAAGTAAGAAACATAACTCTTATTAGAGAAAGTGCTTTTAGTCACAAGTTGTCAGTTCCGTCGATCCCAGGAGCCTTTTTGTCCTTCATATTTTTAAACAACTGTTTTATGACGCTAGTGCTGACAAGAATGTCATTTTGGGGGCTAAATGGAGCCTCCGCAAATGTATGGATTGACGCTTCAACGGCAGCTATGGTTGGTGTGTCACTAAGGCCTGCTGTTACGCTATTATTTAAACGGAATGATTGAGCAAGAGCTTCAGCTTTCTTTTCATCTGTTGCATAATAATTGTTGTTAGACAATAAGGATGTTATACTATTAACCTATGCTTCTTCCCGATAATTTTGGAAAGTTTCTAAAAAGGGGAATAACCTTTACCTAATGATAAGAGTTCGATATTCCAGCCTTTTTTTACGAAAATCGAGTATCGCTTCGGTGACTTGTCATTTGACTTTAGTCATTTGTAGGGGATGAGATCTGATGGATGTCTATGCCTTATCCATTCACCCCTTCCGATATTTTTGCTTTTAATTAAGTTTAATATGTTCTGTGGTAATCTGACCCGTCATCAGATTGATCATGTTGTGATCGATGCAAGGCATGCATCTAACATACTTGACGTGCGAACTTGTCGGGGTCCAAACATTGACTCTGACCATTACCTTGTTTTCATTTTATTTTTTTATTTTATTTTATTTTATTTATTTATTTAATGTCAACTATTAACAGTCGACCCGAAAATTACAATTTTTAATATAAATTAAAACTTAAAAAATATATTTTAAATTTAAAATGAAATATTAAGTAAAGAATTTAATTTAATATCTGGGGTGTTCAAAATAAGAGTATTAAATGATCCAACATTTGTTTCGAGGATTGGGAAAAACCCAAAAAACCCAATCAGATCACTATGATTAGTAAAGCAAGTTAGAGCAAGTTACTACGTGCTAAAAAGTTAAGGATATGGTTCTTAATCGTATCAAAAGAGGACTCTGAGTTGAAGACTCGGAAAAGTCTGTTATAGTCAACACAGAGAACTAGAAAAGGTTCATGCAGAGAATAGTTAGTATTACAAGTATTTAGAGAAATCGGTGTAAAGTTAAGAGTACGTCTCAATTGGCTCAACGTCTAATTTGGCTCAATAGCAGAGATGAGTCAATTTTGCCAATTATTAATTTATGTAAAAATAGAACTCCCAGCATCATGCGACGGTTAGTAAGAGATGGGAGGTTAATTAATTGCAATCTACTGTGGTATGAAGGCAAATCAGTACCTGGAACCCAGTTAAAGCCGCGAAGAACAAAAGAAGAAACTTCTTTTGAAAAGACTCAATTCTGTCTTTTTGTACCGAATATTGAGGGGACCACACACAAGATCCGTATTCCAGAATAGGCCGATCAAGAGAAGTATATAGCAGCTTAGTCGTATAAGGGTCGTCGAATTCCTTAGACCATCGTTTGATAAATCCAAGAGATTGAGTCGCCTTGTTGACTGTAAGCGCGATATGTTTGTCAAATTTTAGTCTATGATCGAGATGAATTCCCAAATCGGTGACACAGTCTAATCTCTCAAGAGAAACCCGGTCGAGCATGTAATTAAATGTGTGAGGCGTGCTTCTATAGAATGACATAACCTTACATACACAATAAGTTGCATTTACACCAAGCAAAAAACAAATCCAGGTCCGATTGCAATATATAAGGAGACTTGCTGTCATTATATGATAAGCACAGCTTCACATCATCGGCGTACATTAGTACATAGGAGTGAAGGAAAATAGACGGGAGATCGTTAATAAATAAATTAAAAAGTAAGGGCCCAAGGTGGCTACCCCGGGGTACACCAGAAAAATTAAAAGAACAAGAAACATATTCGGAAATCCACATAAGAAGGCTGTGTGGAAATCCGATAGTACTAAGTTTTTTAAGCAAGAGATAGTGGTTAACGGAATCGAAAGCCTTGCTGAAATCTGTGTAAATTACGTCAGTCTGCTTTTTGTTCTGAAAACCTTTAATAACAAGGGAGGTAAGCACAGGTAAGTTAGTTGTAGTAGATTTCGATTTCACAAAGCCATGTTGGCAGGATGAAATGATAGAGCTACATGAGTGTTGTATTTGAGATGTTATCAGCTTCTCAAACAATTTAGGCATCGCGGATAATTTGGAAATACCCCTATAGTTTTTAACATCAGACTTTGAACCATGTTTGTGAAGAGGAATTATAAATGATTCCTTCCAAATGGTTGGGAAAGAGCACGAGTTAACAGACAATTCAAATAATTTAAGCAAGGGCTTACAAAGAGAATCAGCACAGTACCTAAGTACACATCCTGGTACTCCATCTGGGCCTGGTGAATAACTTGGCTTGATTAAGTTAAGTTCGTTAAGTAACGAACTTTCCAGGATCACAGGACTAAAAATGCAGTTAGATTTCGGCAAGGTATGTGGATAAGGGGAATTTGGAAGAAAGTTAGAAGATGAATAAGTAGTTTGGAAGAATTCTGCAAAAAGATCGGCTGAAGCCTGATCAGTATTTGCTTTCATGTCTTCATAAGAAACAGATGAGGGCAGTAAGGAAGTTTTTCGTTTAGTATTGACAAAGTTGTAGAACTGCCTAGGATTCTGAGCAAATTGCAAACGACAACAAATAAGGTAGTTATTGTAACAACGCGAATTACAAACAACAAAATTTGTTCTGGCTATAACATAACGAGAAAAATGTGAAGGATTATTCGAACTCTTAAATCTTTTATAATATCTAGTCTTCACATTTTTAAGCATTGACAATTCCTTAGAGAACCAAAGAGGTCTATTAGGTCTCCTGGGAAGCTCTTCTGGAACGCATTGGTCAAAATGTGATTTTATAATATTATAAAAGATTGAAGTAGCACTGTTAATGTTAGTACAAGAGTACAGTTGCGACCAGTTTGTCTCTAAAATTAATGAATTAAGTTTTAGAAAATCTGTTTTACGAAAACAGCGTGTTTTAACGACTGGGTTAATAGAACAAATATGCTCACATGCAGTTCAATAACTAAGTCTAATGTGGATGATAGGGGTCTTCGGGGACAACTAAAGGACATGTTTGTATTACAGAACTAGAGAAAGGATCCGATGCAAAAATAAGGTCAAGTAGACGCCCATTACAGCTTCGAACCGGATTAATTTGAGAGAGAGACATCTCTAAAAGTGAATTGATAAATTCGTGAGATGTGGTTGGCATCAAAACATTTGGAGAATCAGACCATACCACATCCGGCAAATTAAAGTCACCAAATACAAAGAGGTAATCACTACTAGAAAGTAGTGAAGAAATGGACTCAATAGCAGAAATATGCTCCAGGTATACGGACAAATCGGACTGTGGCGGAATATAAAGCCACGTTATATATATAGAAATATTTTTATATATAATTTTAACGGCAATAAATTCAATATTATTTAGGCAAGGAGATAAAATAGATTCTGATAGAAGATCAGAGTCTACGGCAATAAGGACACCACCTCCTATACGCGACAAACGATCGCATCTAAAAGATGTGTATTTATTGCAAAATAATGAAAAGTCTGAAATTTCGGGCTTTAGCCAGGTTTCAGTAAAGATAATAATGTTAGTATCAAACGAAAAGTTGTCTACATAAAGCTTATTAAGTTTAGAATTAAGCCCTCTAACATTCTGATACGTTAGTATTAGTTAGAAGGAACTACAGGAGAAGGATGCGCTCGTTTCTTTGGCCTAAACTCATGATTGTTCATTTGTGGAGGCCAGAAATTAGAGTCACATATAGTGTTAAAGAAATCTGAAGATACGTTAATTTTAAAAGAAGAGATTTCTCTAGGAGTAGAGAAGTTAAATTTGGTAACCGATACACTTGCAGAAGATCTACTAGCTATGTATCTAACTATCGACTCGCAAGTTGTATCATTCGATAGTCTAGACACAAAAACTTGTCTACGAGGAGCAATGACAGATAGAGTAGGGAGTAAAGAAGGGGGACTAACTCCATTAGAAGGAGCTGGGATAGGGGAGTGCTTATTTTTACATCTAATAGCTTTCGCCACAGCTCCAGTAGATGGTGATGGTCCAACTACTGGAGCAGTGGGTGCCGCAACAGGCGTAAATAGCGGAGTGGAATTGGGAATGTACCTGGGAGAAGGAGACAGAGAAAGTACAGGGGAAATGTCTAATATGTTAGGAGAGGAATTTAGGGTGGGGGATGGAGAAATGGCAATAGGTACGGGCACTGTTAAAAGCTCAGCTACTTCTGTACGACGCGGCTCAAATTTGAATTGACTAAGCAATTCAATGTTTGAGTCAAATTCGCTCGCCAGTCGTTTCGCTGTTTTGCTCATTTTAATAAACTGATTGCGTACCATATTGTACATCTTGCTGAAGTCGCGCTGCATAACATAGCAAGATGGACACGCCCATCGAATGCCGCCTTTTGGTTTAGCCGAGGCGGAACTGAGTTTATTAATTTTATCGCAGTCGCGTCCGGATAAACCAGCGCACTCAGAGTGCATAATATTGTCACACAACCAACTATAAATAAATTGAGGTTGAGCTGACTCAGACACTTCGAGTGAGCACGACTTAAAGCAGCAAGACATAATGAGTGATTAGTAGAAAAAAAGAAAAATTTACTCAAGTAAAAAGAAACAGAGGAGAAGTAAACAAAAACGCTACAACAACAAAGTGCAAGTTGGTAGAAACGCAACGCAAAGCGCGAAAGCGAAATGAAAATATAGAAGCATCTACTGTCGAAATTTAGAAACAACAACAACACAGCAGTGACGCCGCGTTAGGTGATGCGCTAAAAACGAATTTAAAAACAAAAACAAAACACAGCACAGACGCCGCATTGGGAAAAAAATGTAAATAATTACTTACAAGAATAGTTTTCAACAAAATAAAAAGTTGTAAAGTGCGCGGAAACACAAAATAAATCGAAAGCACAGTTATATACAATATAAAGTTAGGTAAAAAAGGATAAAATGTTAATTTAAATAGAGCGCGAAAATTTTCACTACAAGGCTACTAGATATCGATAGATCAATGTTGTAGCTAAGATTCGCGCAAGGCTATGAGTTGCGAAAGTAGCACGTCGAAGTGTGTCAAGAAAGCTGGACATCGGAAGGCTGCAATCACAACAGACGAAGGATGCATTCTCCACACGATTCTCTAACCTACTATGCCAAACAATCTCGAGGCCTGAAAATGCTAGCGATATGTGGGCGCACATATCACGCTCACTACGAGCTTCGGCGGAGGAAGTGCTTGGATTCCAACGCCCCACAACTAGGAATCCATGGTATGACCAAGAGTGCTGGGAAGCTACTAGAAAGAAGGACGCGGCGTATAGGTGAACACTTCAATCTGGAGCTACTCGGATAGTAGTAGAGACGTACAGGGCTAAGAGAAGGGAGGAGAAAAGCGCCTTTTTTAACGCAAGAAAAGATAATTAGAAAGGCTGGAGTGTGAGAGAATCGAGTGAAGCAGAAGCAGGAATGATGCCCGTGACTTTTACCAGAGGGTAAAACGCCTTACCCAAGGGTATAGAGCTGGAGGGCTCGCCTGCAGAGATGGTGATGGAAACCTGGTCACAGATGCAAGGATCGCGTTAAGGTTATGTAGGGATCACTTCTCAAGTATTTTGGAGGGCGATGACTTGGATGCTAATTCTGGAGAAAGTGATTCACAAACCCCAATCAACGACGAGGTCGATATACCGACCCCTAGCCATGCTGAAGTCAAGGCCGCAATACAGCAGCTGAAGAACAATAAAGCTGCAGGTGCTGATGGAGAGCATACCCGATGATTGGAACCTTAGCCTGATCTGTCCTGTCCTGAAGAAGGGTGATGCCACGCTGCGGGCAAATTACCGTGGCATCAGTCTACTGCCAGTGGCATATAAGGTTCTAACGAGCGTACTGTGTGAAAGGTTGAAACCATTTTCTGAGGCACTGATTGGACCTTATCAGTGTGGTTTCAGACCTGGTAGGTCCACCATCGACCAAATATTCACACTGCGCCAGATCCTGGAGAAATCGCACGAGAGTCAGATTGACACCCACCATCTTTTTGTTGACTACAAGGCTGCTTTTGATAGCCCACAGCGAGATCGCCTGTACGCCGCCATGTCTGAGCTTGGTATTCCTGCGGACTGGCACGATATTGAAAACCAGATGTGTCCAGCTGCTTGGGTATGCCGATGATATTGATATCATTGGGCGTCTCAAGCGAGATGTAACGGGAGCTTTTGGTGCTATTGAAAGGGAATCGGCTAAAGTAGGGCTTCGTGTGAACATGGTGAAAACAAAGTTTATGGCATGCTCCAGCAGAGAATCGCGGCGCCTTGATTCTCAATTGGTTGCAGGGAGCTATAGCTTTGAGGCCGTGAAGGAGTTTGTGTACCTTGGCTCCACCATGACAGGTGATAGCAATGTTGGCCTTGAAATCAAAAGAAGAATTACATCTGCCAACCGGTGCTACTTTGGGCTCAGTAGGCAAATGAACAGCAGAGCCCTCGCTCGTCGGACAAAAATAGCACTCTACAAGACGCTCATCCTTCTGGTGCTTCTGTATGGAGCAGAAGCCTAAACAGTTACATAAACGGATGCAGCTGCTCTTGGAGTGTTTGAGCAAAAATTCTTCGAAAAATCTTCGGTCCGACATACGTTAGTGGAACATATCGTATCAGATGGAACCACGAGCTGTATGAGCTCTACGGGGACATTGATGTGGTCAAGCGAATTCACATTATGAGACTTCGTTGGCTAAGTCATGTTGCTCGTATGGATGAACAAGCTCCAGCTCGTAAGGTATTTGATGCGGTAGTTGTTGGACAACGAAGGAGGGGAAGACCCCGGCTACGATGGCAAGACCAAGTGACGGAAGCCCTGGCGTCACATGGTATTACCAATTGGAGAAGACGCGCACAGAGCAGGAGCGCGTGGAGGGAGATTGTGCATCAGGCTGTACCTCGTTAGAGGTGTAAATACCAATTAATAATAATAATGTTCTGTGGTAAGGGTTTCGAGTGTTTCGAAACCTCACTGAAACTATTAATCATAAATCAGGAAGCGATTCATTGAAAAAGAGGGAGAGTCTTGCCCAATTTGCTCTTTTTGTGTCATAGCGAAAGAAGTCATTAGATAGGTGTGGCTCATCGGTGACTTCTAGTTGCACTGGTAGGTGGTCTGAACTAAGTGTGTGCGTATTACTCGCGGATTTGCTAGGTGTTGCGAGCGCTTTGTTAGAAATAAACGTTGAAGGTCTGCCAAGTCTGCAGGAATATGATGCCCTCTCTGGAGGATATGATAGGTAAAAATTTTTACAGTCAACATTGGTCTTTAGCAGGTTGGCCCACGTGTTGGCTCTGAGACAGCCCCACTTTTGATGACAGCAATTAAAGTCACCTTCTAGAATGAAATTTCCATTCAATCTAGGTTTCAAACTAGACTGATATGTTGCATATAAACATGAAAGTCTGACGAAGTGATTAATTTGTTTTTTGATTAATTTGAAGAAGTAACCTTAACCTCAACAATTTGAACGTCAGAAAGCATACTAAAGGAATTACGATCTTACTGAAATGTCGATCGATCAGCAATTAGCACGCCATCACCACAACTAATCTGTCGATCATATCTGAATACGGCATTTCGATTGGACATAATTTAAATGTCAGATATGGAAGGAGTTAACCAAGTCTCTAATAAAGCATTAAATACTTCATAAATAAAGATTTTTGAGCTTCGTTAAGAGGCCTCTAACATTCTGATAATGAATGAGTAAAGAAACGGAATCTTTTATACAACCTCGGATAGTTTGGAAGAACTTGAAGCTGGAAGAGTCACAGTTAAAGGCATAGTTTGACGTTAAGGCGTAAAGTCATGTACAATCATATGAGGTAGCCAACATTTTGCATCACACATAATTGGGAAGGAGTCCTGTGAAACGCTTATCTTTAACAATGCTATTTCACGAGGCGTGGCACAATTAAATTTTGTGATCGATACGCTGGCAGATGATTTGCTAGAAATATATGTCATAAAAGCCTCGCATGTAGTATCTGACGATTACCTAGATACAAGCACTTGGTTTCGTGGGACAACAACTGAGACAGTCCGTACTAAGGGCGTAATTCATCCACTAAGATAACATTAGCGCAAATTCGTGATGACAATGCAGTTGAGAGCGACTGTGCAGCAGAATTAAACGCAAACGGAAAGTTTCAAAATAGTGGCTGACAGTTAAAAGGGGATTCAAAGTTTAAGTTACTTAACTTTTCGGCAGAAGAGTTAAAATAGCTAAGTAGAGCGTTTGCCATATTATTTCATTTTGAACATTGATTTCTCACTTTGTTGTACTTACGCAAGAAATCAAATTGGATATTAATACAGGTAAGGCAAACCTTTTATTGGGGTTGGCAAACATATAATCAGAGTCTCGAACTGAGTGAGCTGCACACTTGAGCAGAATAATCTGTGCGCTTGATATTAAAAGACTTTTTGCAGGAAGATATTACTCCGATTGGGGTATGCGTTAATAAAAAACCCAACAAAGAAAAAAACCAACACAAAAGAATAGCAAGTGTCATTCAATTTACGCACACAACAAAAACGAAGAGGCAAATCAGTGGCTTGCGAATAAAACAGCAACAAAGCACTGACACACGGACCAAGAGAGCGAGAAATATTAAAGGAAGTAAATGAGAGAAAAACACTAACAACACTTCACAAAAGCCACGAAGCAATGATTACTGTTAGTATCAGAACTCACGGCCTAACCAAGACACCGAGACAGAAACAACAACAAATGGTCAGAGTACAGTCCACAATAAACTAGGCAGCACAATCTAAATAAAACAAGCACGCACACAAACTATTATAAGAGCAAGCGCCAAAATTGTTTTGCAAAGTAATTGCAAATTTGAAGATTTACGTTACAAACCAACAAATTTTCAACACTGCTTAAGGTCACGAGAAAACTGTTTTTCACAACGAGCAAGATAATTCTCATACATACAGAATTTTAGAGGGCAAAACTTGTCTTGGCAAGATATTATTTGTACCAATCATTATTAGAGCCAGATTTCTTATACTTTTTAAAATGTTTTGACGTAACACTTATTATGTAGAATAGTCTGTGAGAATACCAAGTAATCCAAGGCCTTGACAGATTAAACGACGGGATGTAGTTAGGGATAAAAACATTTAAGAGTGAGTTTAAGGTGTCATAAAAATTCGCAAGTGCAATGTCAATATCGGTGACTGTATTTAAAAGAGACCAGTAATAGAATGATGTGGATCTTCAGGGATTGTAAGTGGTGAAGATTTATAGACGCATGAATTTGCATTGTCATTAATAAAAATTAGGTCAATATTTATATTCAAATGATTTTTTATTGGATTCATTTGAAATATTGAAAAATCAAGAATGCAGTCAAGAAAATCATGATCACTTGAAGTCGCATTATAATTAAAATTAATACAATATAACCAAGAAATATTGAATAAATCAAATCAATTACAATGTATTGGGATTTGACTTAGTCTAGTATTAAGAGTATAAGCTTAATAGACTACTTTTTTGGTTAGATGTATATATGTAAAAATAATGATGAGATACGAAAACTGACTTATTAATTGGGGAGAAAATACATAATAACAAATCATTTATATGAGGGTGTATTGATCCCTGACATTTGGAGTAAAAATTTTGCGATTGTCCCGCTAAACTCGTATCTACCATTTTGGCTCGACAATGTCAATCGTAGAGTGATACCAAGGACGGTAAAAGATGAATTTTATGATTTTATTTTCGCTGATCAGCAGGTGGTTTTAATGACATTGGGCTATATCAGACCATACTGGTGCACCGTAAAACGATACAGCTTAAAAGATTGACCTGAACAGGAACGTTTTGTTTTCAAGCTTTAATCTTGAGTTTCCTCAAGCAGGTGTTAGAAGTATGGAATATTATTAAATTCCAGTTGTAGTGGTTTAGGTTATGTTTTTGTATCGACTTTGTTATTAGTTTAGTTTTTCTTTTCGGCGGAATAAAATTTTAACTAAGGATGTAATTGATATAATGATCCCGAGAAGAAAGAATATACCGACTTGGTTTGTTATGGAGTGTGTTTCTAATGCCTGTAGGCTTTGTCTATTTTTGATGTGCAGGGCTTGTAACGCTTGAAGTGATAGTACTTGTAGCCGTTCTACTTCTAATGGTGTCACTTGGATGAGTGGTAATCCCGGTTTCATAATTGTTATTTCGTTGTGAGAATTTATTTTATCTTTAATTTTTATGGTATCATTTCAGAAATGTAAAAGGTGGTGGAGTAACCCTTAATGACGTTGCCATAGAAGTTATTTAGTAAGACAATGCTGTTGTCGATTTCCTCAATTTCTGGTATGTGTTCGGAGTTGCTATACTTGCATTTTGAATTTTTTCCCTGTATCATTTAGAGTCACTTAAATTTATTGTTCTGTAAGGTAGTTTTCCGGGGCAAACTCAGTCGCGCCCAGGGAACTCCTACCAGAAATAAGGGGGATGCTGAGACTCGGGTGAGATGTACCCTGGGATCACCTGGAGTCTAACTCCGCAACCCACTCCACTATGGTTCTCCGGGTCTCCCTCTCTATCTCCTGGACGCCAGGGATGAGAGAGCGATCCGGAGTGTCACCAAGGGAAAGAAGGCCGGCCCATCATCGGGCTCCGGGTTGATAAATAGCCGAAGAGCGCCGAGGGGGGCACCTCTCTGCACGCTGCTCGGGTCATCACCAACCACGTTGCCCGGCAATGGGACAGACAAGGGAGGAGGGGAAGTTTGGTCCGATCTGTGGGAGTGGAAAATCTCGATGGATGCCGGGTTGGGTACATCTCTGCACATCCACTTTGATCCACCCGTCCCTAATCGTACCGGAGCGGTAAAGGAGGAGGAGGGGGAAAATGTGGTCAGATTTCGGGATTGAGTGAATCTCAATGGATGCCGGGTTGGGTACATCTCTGCACATCCACTTTGATCCACCCGCCCCTAAATCGTGACAGATGGGTAAGGAAGGAGGGAAAGGGGAAAAGGGTTCTAACTACCGGGCTGATCCTTACATTAAAGGAGAACGCTCTTTCTACATCATTTTCGTTTATTACTTAAGCACTACTTTATTTCTACCCCACGATACCCTATCCCCACCAAGCTAGGTTGTATATCCCCCGCTTACCCCGTTCGTCTTACTCTTCCGGTACGTATGTGTGTGTGTGCGTGTGTGTGCGTGGCGGTGACGGTCACTGCTGTTGTTGTGCATCCTCTGTGTGGGTGTGTTGCTGTGGTTGTGCCTCGTGTGTGGGTGTGTGCGCGGTTGTTGTTGTGCACCGGGTGTAAGTGTGCGTGTGTTTGTATTCGCGGTGGTACGTGGCCGTGTTCTGTGGTTGTTGCTATTGTTGTCGTTTTAATGGTTATTATTTATCATTCATTATTTTAAGTTCTCAGCTAAGGTTAATTGGTAATATTATCTGATTTTATTTTAAGGTGTTGTTTTGTGCCAGCGTCGTAATATGATGTTTTAGGATTTTTATTCTATTGTTATTAGTATTGTTTTTAATATGTATTTATTACTTAAAATTTATTTAGCTTATTTTAATTTGTAATTTAACATGATCTTCAACGTGTTGTGTTGTGCCGCTGTTATTCTCGTGGTCCCAGTCCATGAATAACACTCCATGTTACCCGCCGATCACGTCCGCTCCGTTTCGATGCTCGAGCTCTAATGCCATTTGCCTTTTTTCTAATTAGCATCGCGACCTAATGCTAATACGATTCTGCCGCTCGTCTTATTGCTGGACCCATAGATAAGAGCGCATGCTCTCTTTGTTGTTGTTGCGCGCATGTGTAAGCTGCCCTTTTCGTTCGCTTGTTTATTGTTCGTAATGTCTGTGTGTAAGTCACAACAGCAAGCGCGAATGCATAAGCTTATCTTGCATATAATCTCGCTCTCTCACTTGTTGTTGTTGTTCTTGAACAGTGAGCACGTATGCATAAGCTTATCTGCATTTGATCTCGCTCTCTCTCAGTTGGACAGTGAGCGCGTATGCAAAAGCTTATCTGCATTTAATCTCGCTCTCCCACTGTTGGACAGTGAGCGCATATGTATAAGCTTATCTTACATTCTATTGGTTCAACTTTTAAGATGAGCTTTTCTGTATTCGTGGGCAGCCGTTGCTTATCTCTGTGCGAAGCGGCCGAGTGTTGGCCCCGATAGCGGGTTTCCCGGTTCTTGCCCTGAAGCGCGTAGCTTGTTTTAAGCTAACTATACTACTAAATGTAAAAAATAATAATTCTACATTGCCGGTTCCATGCCCTTTGTATTTAGTTTATGTAAGGAGGATTTGACTCCTTACACCTCCTTCCCACCTGCGGGTACGTGACAAGACCGTGACCTTCCCCGTGATAACTTTTACCTGATTAGTATTCCTCTATCCGTTACCTATCGTGCTTGGTGGAGTTACAAATGTTCTACTTTGTCTTAAACTCTAACTTATGATGCTAATTCTTACGGTTAGATGTCCCCCGAGACATTGGCCTCAGTGGTGTACCTTACTTGGGTTCCCCTTTCGGGGTGGGACGTTAGTGTCTTTAGATTCGTCTGGTCATCCCTCTTACGGTATCTGCAACGTCGTCGGCATCACAATCGTGGGCTGAAGTAATTGCATCAGTTAATAGAGGTGTTTCTGGTGGTGGCATTGCTGAACATCCCCATCTTCATCTGAGTAGTTATCCTCGTCAAGTGGATAGACCTGGGACATGATATTTTGAGAGAATAACTTGGATGACCAATCTTCAACTTTGCTGTTCAGCTCATCGCCTTTGTCTTCAATGATTATTAAGCTTAGAGGGTGAAAATCATCTTTATCGAAAATCCCCGATTCGTCATCGCTACGATCCAACGGCTCATTGGCCAACTTTTCCTTCTTATTTTTTATATCAGGTACTGGCTCAAACGAATCAGCCAAGAGTTCATCAAAATAATTGTCTGGTTAGTCCAAGACACTCTCCCTCGGTTGAGACGCATTTTCAGTGTCCAATTGCTCATGGTCAACAACGTTTAGTATTCTTAACGGTGTTAATTCATTGTCACTGTTCGAATTTTGTGTTCTAACCATTCCTAGATCGGTTTGCGGAGGTGTACGCGTTACTTCAGGCTGCTCTTCTGTGTCGCTCTCCCAAGCAGCGCTGCAAGCCCCAGGAGCTGGGTGCTCGGGTGACAAGACGGGTGGTTCATCACGCAAAGGGGTGCACTCATTTTCATCGTCTTCGTCCTCATTTTTAACATGTCGATTATCAAATGTTTCTGGCTCCGTTACAATTTCGTTTTTAATGATTACTAGATCTTTCATATTAATATTTAAACGCCGGACAGAGGAAGAATGCTTGTTGCAATGTTCGCTGATTGTTCCCTGTTGCTTGTTGTCCTTGTAGCCTTGTAGATTGTGTCGTTATTGTCATCTTTGTTGGTTTGTTCACTGCTGCTATTTATTATTGGAGGTGCTGCTGGCTTCGTCTGATCCTCGTCTTGTCGTTGTTTTATTGGGGTTGGGGTGGGCCTCTTCTTGTCAAGTGGATAACTCGTTGCTATCTGAGATGCGTTCGTGGTACTCCTTGAGATTCCCGATTCGTCATCGCTGGTCCAACAACTCATTGGCCATCTTTTCCTTCTTAACTTTTATATCAGGTACTGGCTCAAACGAATCAGCCAAGAGTTCATCAAAATAATTGTCTGGTAAGTCCAAGACACTCTCACTCGGCTGAGACGCATTTTCAGTGTCCATTTGCTCATGTTCAACAACGTTTGGTATTCTTAACGGTGTTAATTCATTGTCATTGTTCGAATTTGTGTTTTAACCATTCCTAGATCGGTTTGTCTTTTGTTATCCTTTGCTCCTTGTTATCCTTGCTGAGTTATCCTGGTCGTTTGTCAATTTGCGTTGTCCCCTGTTTCTTGTTATCCTCGTATCCTTGTATCCTTGTTTCCTTGTTGAGTTAAACGGTTCGTCGTTCTCGTTGGTCTCGTATCCTGCGGATGGTTATCGTTGTCTTCCTTGGTTTTTATCTTATTCACTGCTGTTGCTTATCCTTGGATCCTGTTGTCTCCCTTGATTTTCATTTTATTCACTGCTGTTGATTTGACTGTTCGCGGTTGCTGGCTAGAGCTGAACTGCCTGTTCGTTGATGCCGGTTGTTTGTCGATTGTGCATTCGGCGCTCGGCTGTACACTGTTTGCTGAGCTACCTCTGACTCCTTAGTTACTGGACTGGCTCAGATTATCTGTGTGGCTTGGGTGGCTCTAGTTATCTTCCTTGCTTGTCCATCTCTGGTTCCTTGTGGTAATCCTTGTTCCTTGTTGTCGTCTTCCGTTGTTCTCTGTTGCTTGTTATCCTTGTTGTCGTCTTCGTTTGTTTTGTTCACTGCTGTTGGTTTGGTTCACTGCTGTTGGTTTGATTCACTGCTGTTGGTTATCCTTATATCCTTGTCGTCGCCTTCGTTGGTCTTTGTTCCCTGCTGTTGGTCAATTATTCGTGATCCCTGCGGGAGCTTGACTGTGTTTGTTGCTATCCTGGAGGATCCGGCGTTGTCTTCCTTGCTTGTCTGGCTCTGACTATCTGCACTACTTTGTTGTCTTTGATCGTCTTTTTTTTTCTTTCTATCCTAGCGTGGTGACTACGTTGCTTGTCTTGCGCTGACTCCTTATGGTTATTCTTGGTGATCTTGCGTTGGTCCACGTTGCTTGTCTTGCGATCACTGCTTGTTTTGCTCGTATTGTGTTGATCGTTCACTTCGGTCGACTGTTCATGACTGTTCACTTGGCTCGTCTGGTGATGATTGCTCACTTGGCTCGTCTGGTCATGACTGTTCACTTGGCTCGTCTGGTCATGACTGTTCACTTGGCTCGTCTGGTCATGACTGTCCACTTGGCTCGTCTGGTCATGACCGTTCACTTGGCTCGTCTGGTCATGACCGTTCACTTGGCTCGTCTGGTCATGACCGTTCACTTGGCTCGTCTGGTCATGACTGTTCACTTGGCTCGTCTGGTCATGAATGTCTCTCCCGTGGCGGACGTCCATCTAATATAGGGCCCTGGCGTCATGGTCTCGGTAGCACTGCGACAGAGCCGCAACAGTGCTGCCGTTTGTCCGAGTTTTTTTTTTTCCTTTCCGGTCCAGTGTCGTCCTCTTAACCGGTGGTTACGCGGCGTTTCCCCCTGGTCCTCATGCTCCTTGTCGGCCACTCCTGCCTAATGGAGGAGTGGGTTTTCTGACATAACCCTAGAAGGTGGCTCGGAAGAATGCTCTACGCTTGATTTAGTTTTCCCGATGAGTATTTCCCCTCTTGGTTGCACTACTTTTGGCTTAAGGAATCTATTGTTAAGGGGCTCGAGGCGGCAGGAACAAGGAAAATTGGTTACTCTCACAAATTCGCTTGTATCATAAGCGTTCCTGGGTATACAGGCACCTCGGAGTAACCGCCTCCGAAGGGGGTATCTCTGTATCCCTACCTTCTCCCATTCACCAAGCTCTCTACTCTTCAACTTAGATGGAAACGCCATTCTAAGCTTGTAGATTGACAGTAGTATGAAGCTGGTATCCAACTTACAGGGAACTGTCTTGCTACGAGTTATAGAGCGTTTAGTAAAGGGGGAGCAGGACGTGCCACGCCCAAGTATGCCTAAATGCTATATACCTATTTGACTACTCTTACCGTTTTAGGGTCAGAAAAGTATGAAGGGGAAAGGGTGGTTAGGGGGGTGGGGTGGAAATCCGACTTCGGCCGCCCTTGTCCACCTCCACATCCGAATCTCAGAAGTCCCTGCTCGGTCGCCATCTGTAAGGTAGTTTTCCGGGGCAAACGCAGTCGCGCCCAGGGAACTCCTACCAGAAATAAGGGGGATGCTGAGACTCGGGTGAGGTGTACCCTGGGATCACCTGGAGTCTAACTCCGCAACCCACTCCACTATGGTTCTCCGGGTCTCCCTCTCTATCTCCTGGACGCCAGGGATGAGAGAGCGATCCGGAGTGTCACCAAGGAAAAGAAGGCCGGCCCATCATCGGGCTTCGGGCTGATAAATAGCCGAAGAGCGTCGAGGGGGCACCTCTCTGCACGCTGCTCGGGTCATCACCAACCATGTTGGCAATGGGACAGCCAAGGGAGGAGGGGAAGTGTGGTCCGATCTGTGGGAGTGGAGAATCTCGATGGATGCCGGGTTGGGTACATCTCTGCACATCCACTTTGATCCACCCGTCCCTAATCGTACCGGAGCGGTAAAGGAGGAGGAGGGGGAAAATGTGGTCAGATTTCGGGATTGAGTGAATCTCAATGGATGCCGGGTTGGGTACATCTCTGCACATCCACTTTGATCCACCCGCCCCTAAATCGTGACAGATGGGTAAGGAAGGAGGGAAAGGGGAAAAGGGTTCTAACTACCGGGCTGATCCTTACATTAAAGGAGAACGCTCTTTCTACATAATTTTCGTTTATTACTTAAGCACTACTTTATTTCTACCCCACGATACCCTATCCCCACCAAGCTAGGTTATATATCCCCCGCTTACCCCGTTCGTCTTACTCTTCCGGTACGTATGTGTGTGTGCGTGGCGGTGACGGTCACTGCTGTTGTTGTGCATCCTCTGTGTGGGTGTGTTGCTGTGGTTGTGCCTCGTGTGTGGGTGTGTGCGCGGTTGTTGTTGTGCACCGGGTGTGAGTGTGCGTGTGCTTGTATTCGCGGTAGTACGTGGCCGTGTTCTGTGGTTGTTGCTATTGTTGTCGTTTTAATGGTTATTATTTATCATTCATTATTTTAAGTTCTTGGCTAAGGTTAATTGGTAATATTATCTGATTTTATTTTAAGGTGTTGTTTTGTGCCAGCGTCGTAATATGATGTTTTAGGATTTTTATTCTATTGTTATTAGTATGTATTTATTACTTAAAATTTATTTAGCTCATTTTAATTTGTAATTTAACATGATCTTCAACGTGTTGTGTTGTGCCGCTGTTATTCTCGTGGTCCCAGTCCATGAGTAACACTCCATGTTACCCGCCGATCATCTCCGTTCCGTTTCGATACTCGAGCTCTAATGCCATTTGCCTTTTTTCTAATTAGCATCGCGACCTAATGCTAATACGATTCTGCCGCTCGTCTTATTGCTGGACCCATAGATAAGAGCGCATGCTCTCTTTGTTGTTGTTGCGCGCATGTGTAAGCTGCCCTTTTCGTTCGCTTGTTTAGTGTTCGTAATGTCTGTGTGTAAGTCACAACAGCAAGCGCGCATGCATAAGCTTATCTTGCATATAATCTCGCTCTCTCACTTGTTGTTGTTGTTCTTGAACAGTGAGCACGTATGCATAAGCTTATCTGCATTTGATCTCGCTCTCTCTCTGTTGGACAGTGAGCGCGTATGCAAAAGCTTATCTGCATTTAATCTCGCTCTCCCACTGTTGGACAGTGAGCGCATATGCATAAGCTTATCTTACATTCTATTGGTTCAACTTTTAAGATGAGCTTTTCTGTATTCGTGGGCAGCCGTTGCTTATCTCTGTTCGAAGCGGCCGAGTGTTGGCCCCGATAGCGGGTTTCCCGGTTCTTGCCCTGAAGCGCGTAGCTTGTTTTAAGCTAACTATACTACTAAATGTAAAAAATAATAATTCTACATTGCCGGTTCCACGCCCTTTGTATTTAGTTTATGTTAGGAGGATTTGACTCCTTACACCTCCTTCCCACCTGCGGGTACGTGACAAGACCGTGACCTTCCCCGTGATAACTTTTCCCTGATTAGTATTCCTCTATCCGTTACCTATCGTGCTTGGTGGAGATACAAATGTTCTACTTTGTCTTAAACTCTAACTTATAATGCTAATTCTTACGGTTAGATGTCCCCCGAGACATTGGCCTCAGTGGTGTAGCTTACTTGGGTTCCCCTATCGGGGTGGGACGTTAGTGTCTTTAGATTCGTCTGGTCATCCCTCTTACGGTATCTGCAACGTCGTCGGCATCACAATCGTGGGCTGAAGTAATTGCATCAGTTAATAGAGGTGTTTCTGGCGGTGGCATTGCTGAACATCCCCATTTTCATCTGAGTAGTTATCCTCGTCAAGTGGATAGACCTGGGACATGACATTTTGAGAGAATAACTTAGATGACCAATCTTCCACTGTGCTGTTCAGCTCATCGCCTTTGTCTTCAATGACTCCTTGCAGTTCTTATCTTATTACAAATTTTGATGGAGTTTGTTTTCTTACATTTTTTGTCTGTTGATAAAATAACATTTTTTGATACAAAGACTTCATTAGTTTCTAGGATTACCATTGAATTATTTTTTATTACGGGTTTTATTAATAAGTTTTCGTAATTTGTAAGTTCCTATTGTGGAACTTTTGTAATATAAGCTATAGTGGTTTTATTGTGTAAGACGGACACGTCAACAAACTCAAGCATTTCTTCGATTGCTAGGTTTGTTAAATTGCCTCTTTGAAAAATATTATTTATTTCCTTTATCTCCATTTCATTTAGGAGTAAGGTGTATATTACATTTAATTTTTCCCATTGAATTGCATACTTGATATTTATTATCCCTTCTTTTATTAATCTTAGCTGATTTTGTAAGCTTATTGCTATTTCGTTACTTAGGATATTATCTTTTTTATATTGTTCGCTAACATGTTCGATACACTTGTTAAATTGTTTATTCAGTACTCTAATTGTTTATTTATGATAATTTGGTCGTTGTTATTTGTAATTAAACTATTGAGGCTTTCTTCTATCGTTATCTGATCGTCGTGATCTGGGCTACCTGCATGTATTTCCAAGCTGTACCAATCATATTGATTGATCTGGCTTGTCTATTTTTAGGTGTGACCGTGAGCGTACTCAATGCAGAAAATGCCTGTACTATTTCATGTGTTAGTGTGTGATATAGATAGCTAGCTCTAAGTTCATTTAATGTGTATTTCTGAATTTTCCTTAATTCTGATTCTATTTGTCTTAAATCAATAAAGTGGATTATTTTAACAGAAGAGATTTGTAATTTTACCGTCCCTGTGTAAATGGTTACACTGTGGGCGTTGGTGTAATTAGTGACGTCCATGGTTGCCAATGCCAATGGCAAAGTTATTATAAGTAATAAAATCCTGTAATGATAAATTCTAATGTTAAACATAGTGTTTTTCGGGGTATGGGCCGATCACTCACGATCGGGACAATACCCACAAGCGGACAACATCTAATTGAAGTTAGTGGTAATTATATATTATTATGTATTTTTTTCTTTCAGACTGATACGGACAATATATTATTCATTTAATAATAATTTTATTTTATTTCTTTTATTATTATTTCCCTGTTGTTTCGGACTTAATATTACTTTTATGAATAACTCGACCTTCTTTTGTAATAATGGTTGTATGTTTATTTTCTTTAACTATTTCTTTTTTATATCGTGGTGATAGTTTAGAGCCGAGCCTAGTATTTTGTTTTACGAATATTATTTGTTCAGGTAAGTATGTCTTTATTTCATTTTTTCCTTTGTTGTGAGTTTGTAAGTCGGTTATTTGTTTTTGTTTGAGTTTGTCGAGATTGTCCTGTCTGCTTTTTTCATACTGTTCCGGGTCAGTGGTTACGTTTCTGCCAAAGAATACATCTAAAGGTCGTTTATTTGTCACTGAGTGTATTGAGTAATTGTATTCGTAAATAGCTCTATCTAAGAGTTCATCAAATGACCGGTGTACTTGATTACCTTTATGCATCTCATGATCTCAGAGAGGGTGGAATGGAATCGTTCGATCTGTCCATTGACCGTGCTTTTGTAGGGAGGGGCTGTAAAAATTTGATTGCCTAATTGATCCTTCATCATGAAGGTGATTGTTGCTGAATTAAAAGACTTTTCGTTGTCCATTACAACGTATTTTGGTAAACCATAATAAAATAATATATCATGTAAAGGTTTTTTTATGTCTTCTATCGATTTTGATTTTACGATTTTTGCCTATGCTAATTTTGAAAATTTGTCTATCGCTGTAAAAATTAATTTTTTTTCGGTTGAGTAAATGTCGATATGGATTATGTGCCCTGGATATTCTGGAATTGGTGTTTTAGTAATTTCTGGATTAGGTGGGTGCATCGTATTTGCCTTCTTTGCACACCTGACATTGTTTGACTATCATTTCTATTGTCTTTTTCATTTTAGGGAAGTAGTAATTTTCTGAGAGTTGAATTTTGTTTTCTTCTGCATTTTTGTGAGCTCTGTTATGGATTTTTAAGAATATTTTTTCCTGGTCTGTTTCTGATGTTAAATCTTTTACTTCTCTCTGGGTGAATCTGTCTTTAATAGATCTATAGTGTTGTGGATAAATTCTTTGTATTTCTCCCATTATATCTTCCGTTGTAAATATTCCAATAATAACTGAAGGTATTTTTTAATATCTCAATGAGGTTGTCTTCGGAAAATTCTGGTTGTGAAATAATATGACTATGAAAACTTGGAAATGGTATGTTGAATTTGTAGTCTGTTGGTTGTCCTTTGTGAATGAAAATTTGGTTTTTGAATACGTTAATTGGCATTTCTATACTAGGAATAAGGTCATGACTGGAGGTTTGAGCACTATGTTGTGTCATTGTGATTTTATTAATTTAGCTGTCTTTAGGTGTTCTAGATAAAGCGTCTGCAACTACATTTTCTTTACCGGGTTTATAGAGTAATTCTTTATTGTATTCGTCTAAGTAGGATTTCCATCTTCTGATTGCTATTCCTCCTTTCCAACTGCAATCATGTGTCAGGGGTTCGTGGTCTGTGTAAATTTTCACCTTGGCTCCCCCATACAGGTAACTATTAAATGATTTTACGGCCCATAAAATAGCTAGCATTTCTTTATTTGCCGTTTCGTAGTTTTCTTCGGTTTTGCTTAATGTCCTAGATATGAATGATATTGGTCTGTCATTTTGTGATAGTACTGCTCCTATTGCATAGTCAGAGGCGTCCGTTGTTAATATAAATTCTTTGTTAAAGTCTGGGTAATGGAGTATTACATCGTCGGATATTAGTGCGTTTTTCAGTTTTTTAAATGCGTCACGAGCTTTGTCGTTAAGTTGGATTGGTTTTTTGAAGCGGTTTTTGAAATACGGCCGTCCTCACCTCGTAACAACAAAGTGAGAGGTTTGGCTAGTGCGGCATACCCCCTTATAAACCTCCTGTAATAACTTGACAATCCCAGAAATGATCGTAGTTGTTTAAGAAATTTTGGGTACGGGTAATTGGCAATAGCTTCTATTTTAGCTGGGTTTGTTTCTATTCCTTTATCTGAGATAACAAATCCTAAAAATTCTACTTTAGTTTTAAAAAATTGACAATTGTCCAATTGGCATTTCATATTGGCTGCGTTTAGTGTTCTGAAAATTGTGTCTAAATTTTTGCAGTGAGAGTCTGTGTCTTTACTAAAAACAATAATGTCATCAATGTAAATGTAACAAATTTGACCTATATGTTCTCTGAGGATGTCGTCAAGGGCACGTTGAAATATTGCAGGTGCATTTTTTAATCCAAACGGAAGTCTGGTAAATTCGTATTTACCATTATTTACAGAGAACGCTGCTTTCTCTATATCTTCTTCTTTTAATTTAATTTGATGAAACCCACTTTTAAGATCCAAAACGGTAAACAATTTATTATTTCCTAACTGTGCTAGTACTCCGTTGATGTCTGGTATAGGGTATCTATCTGCAACTGTTACACTATTTAACTTCCTGTAGTCGATTACCATTCTATGTTTCTTTATGTTGGAGGCATCTAATTTTTTTGGTACGAGCCATACAGGTGAGTTGTATGGGAATCGAGATGGGCGTATTATTTCGTTATCTAGAAGTTCTTTAACTTGCCTTTCAATTTCATCTTTCATTGCCATTTGGTATTGATAAAATTTAGAGTATACCGGTGTATCAGTATTTACATGAATTTCGGCTTTTACGTTTGTTGTATAGGTCAGTTTTTCGTTTGGGTCAGCAAAAAGGTTTGGGTAATTTTTAAGTAGTTGGTTCAACTCTGTTTTTTGTGTAGTTGTAAGGTGATCTGTTCTGGGAATTATGGTGTTTACTGTGTCAAATTTTTGTTCTTTTAAGGGAATGTAAATTTTTGTTTTTCTGAGAAACACTCTGTTTCTCTTAGGGTCAATGACAGCTCCTATGTCTTTCAAACTGTCGTTTCCTAATATCGCGTCAAAGGTTGGTATATTAGGTAATAAGAAAAATTTTATAATTATATCCTGGTCATGGAATAGATTAGCTTCTTTGTGATAGGTAACTATGGTATCACACCCTATAGAACATACTTTAAATGGTTTATCGTTTAGTTTTTGGTCTTTAACGTGTTTTGATAGGATATAGTTTCTATTTGATCCAGTATCTATTAATATTTTTAGTACTTGCCCACTACCCAACTTACATTCGAAATAATGTAATGAGGAGTTGGTTACCCTAAAAAATGTAGATAAGCGTAATCATATTCCCCTGTTTTGTCATTTTCTTCGATTCGTTCAGCGTATTCTTCAAGTGTCTCTTCATAATCATTTTCCTCTTCATATTCTGCTATTGCTTGTTCATATTCTAATTGTTGTTCGTCTGTCTCTTTCTGTTCTTCTGTGTTAGTTTGGATATTGAAGTTTTTTGTCTTTTTTATTTCTGTCAACAAGGGTTGAGGTGGCCTTTTGCCTCCTTCGAATGGTCGTGGTCTGTTCATGTAATTAACTTGTTTTGTTTGAATGCTCTTATCAATATCCATAGGATCTGGTCGTGGCTGTGGTTTAGGTGCCGTGGGGCGTAGTGGTTGAAGTGGGTGTGATTGATATGGTCCTATGGTACGATATGGTTGAAGTGGTATCATGTTCGTATTTCGAGTGGAATAGCTATTAAATTGGTTGGGTATAGTGAAGGGATTATGTTGCTGAGCATTTTTTATTGGAATTTGTGGTCTTTGTTGGAAACTCAAGTTGCCGATGTTTTCCGTCGGTCGAGTTGTCGATCTCTGATTTTGGGGTGCATTTCTAAACATGGATGGCTGTACTTTGTTGATTGCATGATTGGTACGGAATGTTTGATTTTCTAGATTCAAACACAAATGTAATCCTGAGGGAAGATCTGTTGGTTCTTTCATACCCAGAAGACGAGACAAGTCCCCGCGAAGTCCGCGTACGAAAGTATCTAATGCTTTGTCTCTATATAATTTAGTCATGAGTAATTCTGCTTCCCTGCCTAATTCCATGCAACCGATTTTATTTAAGATTAAAGACAAATGCTTGTAAACGGCTTGGTGGAATTCTTCTACGGATTGATTATGATACTGGAATATTGTTGTCACTTGGTATTCGAGCGTTGATAAATCTCGTTTGTCTGCGTAATGTAACGTAAGACACTTGGAAATGGCTGCCCAGTTTAGCGGAATGTTGTATGATTGTAATGCAGTGTCTGCAGTACCTACGATTTTGTTGCGAATGGTGTGTAATATACCGAAATATTTTGCTGTACCTTGAGTATTTTCATAAATTTTTAATATTCTGTCCACTCCCTTTTTCCATGAACTACTATGTTTGGCACTTTATCTAAATCCCCTAAGTAATTTCGATATTCTGGTGAGATTTCTTGAGCTTCTACGTTAGTAAAATCAAAACCAGAATTTTGGTTGTGTTGTAGTAATGCCGGGAGTTCTGTGGCTATTATCCTCTGAACGAGGGCTGTAAGGTTTTCGTTTTGCGTCATGTTTCTATTGGCTTGATGTAACACTTGTCTCTGTAAATGTCTGGTTTGTTAGTGGGGATTAAAATTGTTATTACTCTGTTCTTCTAGGTTTACAAATTCTGGTGTAACTGAATTGTGTGGATTAGCCATTCATTTGCACTTAAATTTATACACTTATACACTTATGCACTTATTTGATATAAAATAAATTTATAATAATTTGTTGATTTTGTAAAAACCAGTGTCTGGTTTGACCCTTCTATCTTGGAGGGTCCTGAGTTGGGATTCGCAAAATTGGGTTAAGTTATACTGCGTACCTTTTTGGTTTTGCAGTGATTTCTTTTGGTTATGATTATGAGCACTTAGCAGTAGGTGTCCTGCGAGGTCTGCAGGACTTGTGATACGCCGATATGATCCTTGGCTTCCTTTACGGAAGAGTCCTGCCAAGGATATTATGGGCCAACGGAATGTTCCAAAAAACTTTTGTTTTGGCCGGGTCGAACTTAATCGAGTTACTTCCGAATGTCCCTGCTCGGGACATTTTTAGAAGTTTAAAATTTAAAGATGTTCTTTATTTCGCGTTCATCTTAAGACTAATTTTACAACTTGTTCTGATTCTTAACCTAGCTATGGGTTGGTGGCAGCGACGCTGACTTTGAGAGCAGCGACGCTGACGTTGGTGGTTGATTAATGCTTAGTTGACAAATTATTTATTTATGTTATTGAACTCTTATGCGTTGGTGGTCTATTATGCTGAGTTGACAAATTTAGGTGCTTATGCTATTGACCTTTATGTCAATAGTGTGGTCTGAAGCAACACAGTCGTGTGGCGGATGTTATTCTATTTATCACAACAACTTAGTTGTTAATTGTTGCAACAATTGTTGCGAAGATAAACAATAATATTGCAGTGGTTAACTTATATACTCGTTTACACAATTGTGTGCTTCCTGAAGGTTTCTTGTTATATGTGCAGAAAATGAACCGGGGCACAGAATACCAGTGTCATCCGCAAAAAATTGATGTTGTGCAGTGGAGTAAGGGTGAGAAATCGGATGTATATATATTATAGAGAATATGCGAGAAGCAGGAATAAGTATCATCGTAGACGAAGCTTTTCTCAAATGTACGACGAAGGCTCGAACTTTTAGAAAACTTTGGACTATCTTTACAATCGCTGGAGGGAAATTAAAGCATAACATTTTATGAACTAAGCCTTCGTGCCAGTCGACTTTGAACTAGAAAAATTGCTTTTGATAATCTTTTTAATTCTGATCAGGGGATGCATGGTGTTGTGCTCTCTATGAAACCCAAATTGTTCACGTGGCAGAATACTGTTCGAATCAAAAAATTGTATAAATTTATCTTTAATTACTTTTTCCAGGATTTTGCTGACTGACTATAGAAGACTGATATACCAATATGAAGAGAGCAAATCAACAGGCTTATCTTGTTTCACAATGGCGATAACCTTGGCACACTAAATATTTTTAAACAACTGTTTTATGACGCTAGTGCTGACAAGAATGTCATTTTGGGGGCTAAATGGAGCCTCCGCAAATGTATGGATTGACGCTTCGACGGCAGCTATGTTTGGTGTGTCACTAAGGCCCAGAACTTGAACTGAATTGAGCAAGAGCTTGAGCTTTCTCTTCATCTGTTGCATAATAATCGTTGTTAGGCAATAAGGTTGTTATACTATAACCCAATGCTTCTTCCCGATAATTTTGGAAAGTTTCCAAAAAGGGGAAGAACCTTTACCTAAGGATGAGAGTTCGATATTCCAGCCTTTTTTACGAAAATCGAGTATCGCTTCGGTGAGTTGTCTATTTAGCCACTCGTAGGGGATGAGATCTGATGGATGTCTATACCTTATCCATTCACGCCTTCGGATATTTTTTGCTTTTAATTAAGTTTAATATGTTCTGTGGTAAGGGTTTCGAGTGAATCTAATGCGTTTTTTAGGTATGCTTAAATCTTTAGCTGCATGGAAAACCTCACTGAAACTATTAATCATATTGTTAATGTCATCAGCTGGCATACGAACCTGGGCTCTATATCAGGAAGCGATTCATTGAAAAAGAGGGAGAGTCTTGCCCAATTTGCTCCTTTTGTGTCATAGCGAAAGAAGTCATTAGATAGGTGTGGCTCATCGGTGACTTCTAGTTGCACTGGTAGGTGGTCTGAACTAAGTGTGTGCGTATTACTCGCGGATTTGCTAGGTGTTGCGAGCGCTTTGTTAGAAATAAACGTTGAAGGTCTGCCAAGTCTGCAGGAATATAAGTGCTCTCTGGAGGATATGATAGGTAAAAATTTTTACAGTCAACATTGGTCTTTAGCAGGTTGGCCCACGTGTTGGCTCTGAGACAGCCCCACTTTTGATGATAGCAATTAAAGTCACCTTCTAGAATGAAATTTCCATTCAATCTAGGTTTCAAACTAGACTGATATGTTGCATATAAACATGAAAGTCTGACGAAGTGATTAATTTGTTTTTTGATTAATTTGAAGAAGTAACCTTAACCTCAACAATTTGAACGTCAGAAAGCATACTAAAGGAATTACGATCTTACTGAAATGTCAATCGATCAGCAATTAGCACGCCATCACCACAACTAATCTGTGGATCATATCTGAATACGGTATACCGATTGGACATAATTTTTGATTTTTGAGCTTCGTTAAGAGGCATCTAACATTCTGATAATGAATGAGTAAAGAAACGGAATCTTTTATACAGCCTCGGATAGTTTGGAAAAACTTGAAGCTGGAAGAGGCACAGTTGAAGGCATAGTTTGCCGTTAAGGCGTAAAGTCATGTACAATCATATGAGGTGGCCAACATTTTGGATCACAAATAATTTGGAATGAGTCCTGTGAACCGCTTATCAATGCTATTTCACGAGGCGTGGCACAATTTAATTTTGTGATCGATACGCTGGCAGTTGATTTGCTAGAAACATATGTCATAAGCAGCACAATCCAAATAAAACAAGCACGCGCACAAACTATTATAAAGGCGAGCGCCAAAAATTTTTTGCAAAGTAATTGCAAAAGAAATCGAGAAAAAATGTTATGTATAAAACTATCCGCACAAGTGATAAAACTTTACACTTCAGCAACCAACCTTTATTAAAAATCGCAAAATTCTAACTAAGAAAAATAATTATATGGCGCAAAAAGCACAAATATTTAAAAATTGGGCACATAGGATACAGAACACGCCCGTACGCAACGATAACTCAAAAGAATGGTGACTCCGCCGTGATATTTTTCTTTTGTTGTTTTGGTTCCATCAGATCCAAGCGCCGACATATAATTCAAACTATCATTATTTCACACATACACACAAACATCGTGTGATGAGCGGCCATTAGAATACCACCACAGCTCCGCATTGCTTTTCGTAAAAGGCAACTTAAATGTCATGCTGCCCTGGGACGCTTCGCATCCGCAGAACATCCTTTTAAGAGGCCAGGCAATATCGAGTGTAGGCAAACTTAAATCCATTACGCGTCTGTCTCAGAGTGAGCGGTGAAGTTGTCTGCGTCTGAATTTGATCAGCCGGCAGCTCACCAGTGACGCGGGCCTAAAACAGCATCAGCCTGGCAGTAGGTATAAAATGCACGGATAACTTAGAAATGGTTGATAATTATAATAATAGTCCAAGTGGTAATCACGAAAGTGATACCGTGGAACGAACCAGGACGAACAAGAGCACCTCCGCGACAGCTGTCGGGAACTGCCCGAGGTGTACCCTTACCGCAGGAGTTAACGAGGACAAACCGCATACACATGCGAACAGGCCCTTGAACAGCCGAACGGGCGTGGAAAAGGCCACCCAAGTAACTTTTGCAATGAGTTACATTAAAGCGGACAAAAGCCAACAGTGCAAGCCATAACGAAGGAGAGCGAACAAACCACGCACAAAGAAAAGGACACAGTAGCGTAGATCCCCGCCCAGGAAGTCAAACATCCAGCAGCGTGATCGAATCGGATAAGATTGCTTAGAGCCCAACCCGGCAACGAAGCCTACCAGTGAAACACCAGATCTGGCAGTTCACCAAAAAGTCAAACCCAAGCCAAATCCGGAACGACGCAAACAGCGACCCGATGAGGTAATGGTCACGTGTGCTGACCCTGCGTTCTACGCCAATGTGCTCTCGCTAGTCTAGGCGAACAGCGTACTACAGCAATACAAGAAGAGCGTGTGTGGTGTGCAACGAACGGCAGCTGGGGAACTAATGCTTAAAGTGCGGAAGTCAGCAGACACGCCGTGTCAAGCCTGCAACGTGCCACCCAAGAATTGTTGAGTGACCAAGTTGACGTCAAATCAATACAAGAAGAGCGTATGTGGTGTGTGACGAGTGGCAGCTGGGGAACTACTGTTTAAAGTGCGGAGTTCAGCAGACGACACCACGACTAAGCTGCATGGTGCTGCCCAAGAATTGCTGGATGACCAAGCTGAGGTCAAGGCAATCATCGAGTGCACGTCAATCGAGGAGGTGCTGCAGGCAATCTTCACACTTATCGATGGAGATCTGCCATCCGAGGCCGTCCCTAAGCTGCGCAACGGATAAAAAGGAACCCAGGTAGCCAGTTGTATCCTTCAAAATGACATGGCAAGTACATTTCTCTCAGCGGGAAGCGTACGAGTAGGATAGACAGTGAGTAGGATTCCACAGCAGAGCCGAACCAAGACAGTGCTACAATGGCCTCGGGCTTGGCCACACAGCAGCTAGATGCAGAAGCATGGTGGATGCATCCAAATAATTTTTCCAAATTCTGCAAAAATATGCCTTGCTGCATACTTTGCATTAGACAATGTGGACAATCCACGGCACACCACACGCTAAACTGTCTACTAAACCGGTCTACTGGTGGAATGCAGATAGAGCTACGGCACGGCTTGAGTGCATACGAGCGCGGCGTCTGGATCGACCGATGCAGGGGCGACCTTTGTGACGACGCCGAGTCCCAGCCATTTGGGTGTAATGGCGAAGCAGTGCCGATGCCCGATGCCAGTCGAACCAGTGCAACTTACCATCATTGTTGAAGCGCTATTCCCGGAGAAACCTGTTTCCACGTTTTAACAGGAGCGGATCCAAAGTACACGGACACTAGGGAGATCGCGGAGGAAGCAACACGTATTAAAATTGGTAAACTGCCACGCCCAGACGGACATCCAACGCAAGTGGTGAATACATTTGCCACCATGCAGCCGGCAATACTCGTTGATTTCTGTAAAGTCTACATAAAGAGACGAGTATTTCCGAAGAGATGGAAGCTACAGAAGCTAGACCTACTGCCCAAGGGCAGCAGCCCCCGAAGACCCATCAGCATACAGACAGTCTGTATGCTTGATGTGACCGGCAAATTATTCGAGAGGATTATTTGCAAAACGCTGACTGATGAACCGACTGAACGGCAAGGAATCTCCAATATATCTGAGTACCTCACAAATCTGATCTGCAATTATTTCACGGATAGGATTCTGGCACAGGATCACTGGCAGAGTCGCCTTAAGCTCCAAATTGGCCCCGTTCTGTGGAACGTTATGACGCATTACTAAACAGTCAACAGGGAACGCGCATAGTGCGTTTTTCGGACGACATTGAGGTTGTCACTCGTGCAAAAGAGTTGCCGGATGTGGAGGCAAAATCTAATGCAACAGTTCAGCAAAAGGTTAACTGGCACAAGACTGAAGCGGTGCTTATCACCAGCAGGAAGAAGGTCGAGCTATGTTGGAGCGAGCGCAATCAATAAAACTGGACCACAGACTTTCCTTCAAGCAATTCAAGCGCCAGGGTGATGCCTATTTGGATATCAAGCATACGCTGCCCGAGGGAGATTGCTGCATGCCTCAAGGAGGTCAAGATTCAGGGTCTGCTGATAATTGCTCGACTTGAGAGTTACTATGCTGCTAGACAGATCTCCGATCAGCGTGACAATTACCCGGAGTTTTGCATACCGATTGTCGTTGTCCTATGACAGGTGGTAGCTAGAGTAAGGAGAACCCAAAAGAGGAGCTCCTACTTCAGATAATTTAGTCAGAAGAATGTTCTTCAGCGTTCTGTACGCTTTAAGATGAGACACTTGGCCACCAGGTGGAACTCCGCTCACTCTCCCTACAGAGTAGCAATAGAGTGTAGAGACCTAACAAAATAATAAAAAGACATTCCGGTCATTCTCTCAACACACAGCTTCAGATTGTCGACATAGCGCTGGATGACATATACCTACGTTCTGCGAACGGGGGTACTCAGAAAGCGTCTATAAAGATGTCAGCAGGCACTGCCAAAAAGATCCTGTTATTAGGTATGCTAAGGGTGGGTTGGGTTAACTCCAGACTTCAGGAGCGTATGCCCATAACCAATTGCTATTGGTGTTTCGAATTTGGACACATAGCGGAATAGTGTATGAGCGAGGTAGACCAATTCTAATCCGGATAAGATTTTTTTTTCTAGCGGCGAACGACATAAAAAACCGCTAAAAATACAGTGTTTTATTCTTTTTAGCATTTTGATCCTTAAATAAAGAAAATGGAGGAATTACTTCCATTGAATAATTTCGAGGTCTTTAGCCAAATACGCATTGCAATAACAAGATATCATCAGGAAAAGAAACGTCTGAATATCTTTAATTTCTTTAGTGGAAATGAGGATAATATAAAGGCATTGTCAGAAGCCGTGCTCCATGTACTGCAAGAGCATGGAATTGTGGTGCAACAACGCCAAGGTAAGGATGGCAAATAGTTTTTGGGAAAGCCAGCGTCTGGTGCCGATCTGAACGAGCTGCGGGCACATTAATGTATTTGGTGCTGAATAGTGTCAAATCAAGCAAAAACGAAGAAGTCGAACTGGCGCGCTTGAATCCTTATTGCGTAAAGCTCTTAAATCAATTTCCTGAACCCTTGTCGCAGTTTATCATGATCAGTGTGGCGCTGAGCTGCGGACTGGAGCAGCAGTTCTTGCAGTTCTTGGCTTGCGGACGTAACTGACTGACCACTCAGTACTACGATTGCTTCAATGATCTCTCACTCATCTGATCAGCGACAAACGCGCGTTTTTGCCCCTCCTCTGTGGCACTCTTAGAGCTGTCACCAAATCTATTTGTGACAGTACTAAAGTAGGCTTGTGTTGATACCTTAAAGCGTAATTCATTCCGGCTGCTGCAGCGTCATGTTTTGGACGCAGACGATCGCTTGAAGTGTAACATGCGCAACACCAAGGCACGCTACAGTTACTTGGGTGAAGCTATGGGGCAGTTATACTGGATGGGATGTATTGTATTGAAGTGCGCCCTCACATGCTGTTTGGCTTATTGCTGCGTACACCCAAGATACCTCAATTGATGCTAGAAGCAGAGAATGGAGTATCCAAGCTGCGTTGCTTCGCTGAAAGACTTATGGATTGACGCCGACTGATGCCACTTATCAGCGTCGACACGTTCATGTCCTGGTACGATCTGCCTCCTAGCAGGCTGCTCTATCACCTTCAGGCGCACATAAACAGTCAGTCTCAGGAGATAGACGAAGTGCTGAAGACACAGCTTATATGGACAACTTGTTAACTTTGCTAAGGGAGCCCAGACCTTAGAGCAGCGCATGGAGGCGCTTACACTAGGCGAGCTCCTTGGTTTCCTCGATGGCGAAAAGGGCGTGGTGAGCGATGAGCACTTACTCTCGGGGCTGCACCAGCTGATGCAGCGTTTCATAGCATTCGGAAGCGATAAGTGTGTGTTGAGACAATGGCCAGAGTTGTGACACTCTTAAAGACATCTCACACCTTCATGATATTTGAGCATATGTCTCAAGTCATGCTCGTGGATGAGATACAAATGGAGGAGGATGGAGTTGAGGGTGTACCAGATGAAGAAGACTACGACATTGAACTGTACGGTGACCTCTTGTGCACTGTACTGCTGCCCATCTGCAAAGCCCCAGGCACAACTTCAGTTGGGCACTGAACTGCTCCTTAAATTGTGTAAACATACTGTGATCCTAAACGGCATGAACTATCATCAGGCGACCAAGACACGTCGCATTACACATGAACTGTGTCTAAATCTCGAGGTTTCTGAGCCTCTATACAATGCGGATCACTTGGTCCTCTGGCCTGTGCAAATTCACTAATTCCAAAAAACTATCTCGTCCTGGAGAGATTAATGAAAACACTGCTGGGCTTAAAATCGGTCGAGCAGCGTCTTAGTTCCAGCAGCTGCAAGTGTCTTAAGCATCAGCGCCAACCGTTACCGACGTACCCGAAAAACATATGGCCCAGATACGCCAGCAGTTTCAAACGGCCAGAGCCTACGTGACCATGCATCGTCAGCTGGGATCGTGGCGTAACAGCCACTGGCCACTAGTCTCCCAATTAATACGCACCATGGATTACCTACAAGGTAATCTTATGAACTTTGAACCAGCTCGCACACGAGTCCTGGATATGGTCATGAACTACTTTATCAAGAACATGTCCCATGCCATACACAGTTGTCCAGAGATGCACGGCAGGATTAAGGACCTGGTTTAGACGCTGCGACACAAGCACCTCTGGCAGGATGAGCACTCGACTTGGCACGGGCGGAAAGGCCGCCAAACCGCCAAACCGCCAAAGGAAGGCGCTACGATAAGCGAAAGGACCACCGAGAGTGAAGGGATTGAAAACTAAAACTGAGATTGACACTCATACCACTCACAAACTATTTTTAATTGGAAATGTATTCATTTAGGGCCCTGCAGGATACAGCTTGAAATTAATTATTCAAAAATCGGAAAATAAAACTTCATAAAACGTCCCGTTAAAGCGACAAAAATAACAAATCATATATATATATATATATATATATATATATAATGGATGAGTAGCAAGTAGAAATGAAAAAACAGCCATGTGATCTCTGCAAGCCCTACCTCGCGAAACACATACTATCCACGTATAAGGATTACCTTATATAGCTGTTACACAATAACAAGCTGAGATCTGTACCAGTTTCAAACCATGCTTGATAAAACGGACGCACTTAGCAGAGCTCCCCTCGTCTCGGCTGGCGACTTCAACGCCTTGGTGATAGAATGGGGAAGCAGGGTTAAAAATTTTTGGAGATCTGTCTCTTGGCGGCATTTTCATCACTTGTCTTAGCACAGTATTTCAGGGCTGGGAGAGGATCAATCATAGACCTCACCTTTGTCAGCAGTTCAATCTACAGGAATACTTCAATCCTTCTCGAATGCTAGTGGAAGAGCAAGGAACCAGGGACGGCCACGAGCAACCTATTAGATGTGCAAGGTTTCGCAGTCAGTCTTAGCCACAGCGAGTGGAACAGATCGGTTGCCAATGATATGGCCAAGCAGCTTACCAGAGAGTTAGTAAGTGCATGTGATACTTTAATATTAAGGCGTACACAAAGCAGGAGGCAAGCACTCTGCTACTGGCAGAACGAGCAAACCGGCGATCTCAAATAGCTCTTGGTCGACCAGATTTCGACCTCACGGTGACCGATCTTCGTTTAGCCAAGCGGGCCCTTAAACGCATCATAAAAAGAAGCAAGGCTGAATGCTTCCGCCAAATATGTGACGAGGCTGATGTTAATCCCTGCGGAACCACAAGGAGCCAATTCACGACGGGTATCATGCCCGAACGCCCTCAGCACTATTATCAGTGTGGTTTTTTTGCAATTTTTTAACAGGAAGAGACGAACTATCATCCTATCCTGGAGAGCGTTCTACTAGTTACTTCTGATGAGCTGATAATAGCAATCAGATGAATAGGAGACACACAAGCACCTGGTCTAGACGGTATCCCAAATAAGGCCCTTTAATTGGCATTGTCATTAAGGGAAGATATGTTCGTTGAATATAACACCAAAAGTCTAGAAGAGGGCCCTTTCCATTGGTGTGGAAACTCCAGCGCCTAATCTTCATCCCAAAAGGGGACAAGTCGATCAATGACACTTCCTGGCGATAGGCCAATCTGCCTCCTCGATACATCTGGGAAGATGGTAGAGAGGAAAGTGACTAACCGACTTGCGAACTTTGCCGAGGAAAGAGAGGCATTTTCCGAAAATCAATATGGAGTCCGCAAAGCGCGTTCTACAGTGGATGCTATCAAAGCGGTAGAAAATATAGTACCCAAGCCGATGGTCACGTGGGACATCCGAAACGCATGCAACTTGGCCTGTTGGACTCACATTCAAGCAGCTATCGACCGCATCGGCTTTCCAGTCTACCTTTCAAGGGTGATATCAAACTATCTGTCCGACAGGGTACTGCAATACGATACGGAAAATGGCCCAAGGCAATATTAAGTCACGGCCGGCCTTCCACAGGGGTCGGTTCTAGGACCACTGTTATGGAACTTAATGTATGATAAACTGCTCAGACTCAGGCTCAAGAATGCTTCCCACAGAGTTAGTGGTAAGGGAGATGAAAGAGATATGTGCCTGTCGCTTGACCAACAATAGCGCACCGCCAACTGAGGTTTTTTTTTATTGTATAACGGAGCGATGGGCATCAATCGACAGGTGGCCTACAGTAGAGGGTTGGTTGAATAGACGAGGAGGAACTAAATTTTCACGTTACAGAGATTTCTCTCGTCACAGAGGGTATAGGAAATATTGGCATTTGTTGAAGCATGACTAGACACCAGTCTGTTATTTGCTGCATGTTATTTACTAAGTTGTGTGGTATAGGGCAGCAACTCAGCTGAATCCTCTAGTATATAGCCAAATTTGGTTCATGCTGGAGGAGAAACGGAATTTGAGTGCTGTGATACAGCTCATTATAAATATTCAAAACGATCTGGGACGATCCGATAAGGAGTATCGTGGTAAGGCTTAAGATCATCCCTACCTGTGAAGTAGTAACTAGAAGGTGTACTGCAGGGGAGGGGATGTGTATGGAGGGGTTGGTTTAGTAAGTAGGCGCTTTGTCATAACATTGCCTGGGATGACGGCGAGTCATGCATGCCGGTGACACAGGCCATCGGTATCATTGATGATTCCAGCCCCTAGTTTTGTAGACCAAAAAACCACACACATACTAAGTACATCGTGTGGTGAGTGGCCCTTAGAATACCATCGCAGCCCCTAGCGTTTCAACGGAGGACTTCGCTGCGGAAATCAGTGACAATCTAATCGCCGGGGATTATAACGCATAGGCTGTCGAGTGGGGGAGCACTCGGATAACACTAAGAGGGAATATATTGCTCGAAAACCTGGCAACGCTGAATTTTACGCTGCTCAACTCTGACACCAAAAGTGGAAGATACTCGATCATCAACGTCACATTTGAATGCCGTGGCACGCTGAGTGTCTTGGCCGGTATCCGACGTGTATACCCATAGCGACTACCTGGCTACAGTGTGCACGGTGAGGCTACCACCGCAACGTATACAACAGCTCAGAGGTAACTTGTTGACATACCCAAAAAAAGCCATAGGATGGTCGCGTTAGCAAGATGGCACGAAACAGTACTGTGTCATCACGATGCTTGATGTCAAGAGCGCATTAAAATCTGCCAACTGGCGATCGATAGTTAACGCATTGATACAACTGGGCATATCAGAATATCTCACAAGTCTGATTTGCAATTACTTAACGGACAGGGTCCTCGTATTCGATTCCTCGGATGGAACACGCCAGCAAAGGATCACTCAAGGCTCCGGTTCAGGCACCGTGGTGAAGAACGTCATGTAGAATGCAGTCCTACACTTAAACACTCAGCAGGGAACTCGCATCGTCGGATGTGCCAACATTCTGCATACACACAAACAGCGCGTCGTGTTTGTTACTGCGACAGATTCCTATCAGTTCATTTGACTCGCGAACGGGCACTGCAAGCCGTTGAAATAGAGGAACGTTAACTGGCAACTTGTGGAAGCACCAGTCGCAATGAGGATACCGCTGCTATATATATATAGTCTATATTACGTGACCAGTACGCATTATTGTCACGTCCGAAATCCCACACAAAGTTTGCACCCCAAATATTGAGCAGGTTACGGTGCAAAGTCCATTTGCAGACTTTTTACGTTTAAGCTATACCTATGTATTTACTAATCCTATATATTTGTGCAAATTTCTGTCTAGTTTTAGTCACGCCCTAAACCGGACACTCCATACACATCCATACATAGTCCTTCAGAGGTTTCATGAAATTGAAATTAGCTGGCTGGTGGCCCTGGTGGCCTTGGCGGCTGTCGTTCACAGGTAATGCGACAATTTAATTACAAGCTTAGCATGAAAATAACATCACAAGTACAACAATATCTGATGGTGCAACAATGTATACCATAACGTATGTCTGATTCAAACAGGTCAATTGGCGTCTAAAGATCAGCTTTCAACACACTGTCTCTCAAAATGAAGTTCTGGCAGGTGCGAGTGACAAATTAAAATTTAATTGGTAACAAAAACAAACAAGAACAACAACAACAGTAAGGAAAACGAATTGACGCAACGCGCACAAGCTAAGGGGACAACTACGTATTAAACGAAACCAGGAACTGACGCAGACTGTGCACACCAAACAACTGCCCCTTGAGGTATTCCGAAAGCCAGTTTTGCACGTGTTTATTGCATTCTCTGATACTGGCGCCTTTTATCTACAGCTTTTTTTAATTTTTTTTTGCTCCATTTTCGTCATTAATTTTTTTATGCGCTTGCTTTGCCAACTGCGGCTCAATATTTAATAGATATTTTTTTGTTAATATGTCCACTTGCTTGTGCGTGCGTGGGTGTCAGTGTGTACGTGTGAGTACATGCATTAAATTAGATTTTATTGCGGTCATACGTACGATACACGTGTTCGCTAACAAGAAGTCGAGAAGCACGTTATGAGAATATGGTAGTTTATACCTTGTTATCCTTCAAAATGAGCTGTCCTTACACTGGAAATTAGTTTTCTGTTTTTTGCTGGCCAAATATGTCCAGTAGTTTGTTCTGTACGACGAGTAATTACGCAAGAATTTTGCCAGAACTTAACATCAAGGATCATTATTGTAATATAGTCAAAGCTTGCTCGTAATAATTTTCCAACTAAATGAAAAACTGAAATACTTTTTTACCATCATCATTTACTAGAAAATACTTTCCAAGAATCCTAGAATGGCAAAGTTGTATCGTTTACCTAGTAACAATTCTATATACATAAAATCTATATCTATATCTCGCCATTTCAGGATTAACTTCTAGGCTCATTTATTTTGAATTGCGCTCAGATTTTATTGCCGTACATGCACGTATACAAATGTTGATATATAGAAATCCACCCACACTCAGCTGCATACGTGAGATGATATTGAAGCTGTTCTCTGTCTGTTTTGCAACGCCCACAAAGCAACGCTGACTAATCCGTACGATTTTGTTTTTCCCTAAGCGCAACGATTGCCATTTCAAAAACATAAAAAGTTCGTAAAAATTTTGTTCGCAATTTAGACGCATCATAAAATATGTATTCGGATTTATATTTATTTGTTTATTTAATGGCAACTATTAACATTCGACCAAAATTTGAAAGTAACATTAAAATTTTTAATATAAATTAAAACTGAAAAAATATAATTTAAATTTAATATGAAATATTTCAGTAAAAAATTTATGTTAATATCTGGGGTGTTCAAAATGAGAATATTAAATGATCCAACATTTGCGAGTTGCGAAGATTGGGAAAAACCCAGAAAAACCCAATCAGATAACTTTGATTTGTTAAGCAAGTTAGTTCTAGTGACTACCTGCTACAGAGTTAAGAATATGGTTTTTAATCGTATCAAAGACGACTCTGAGTTGAAGACCCGAAAATGTCTGTTTTAGTCAACACAAGTACTCACCATTCAGTTGGTTGTAAAGGCTCAGATGACACTCTCCTGACTAACGCGAATCCGGCACTGAACACCCAACTCAATAAGAGCGGGTGTCAACCCTTCGCGATCTAGTCGCAACTGTACTACGGCCAATGATAACGGCTTGCGGGTTGAGACCCAATAGTTTTGTTTTTCAATTCCAACAGCCCGAGCGAATGCTCAAAAAAATGCAGCATTCCATTTGCGAAAAGCGGCAAAATTGCTAGGTCTCTAGAAGAAGATGTACCACCACTACAGGCGACAGGAGCAATGCCGACTCACCCAATGCTCGCCCAGAGCAACTCATCTCTGCGAGGTCTCGGTAAAAAAATCGCGTTATTGGTAGAGATGCAGGGTGGATACAAGCACCCATCCTTTATACTCCCATGCGAGAGTGCATTGAGAGCATCAAGGCACTGTATGAGTTGGTATCTATTCAGCTACACGACGACAGAGCCAAGGCCACCTCACCCAGCCCCGCTCCAGGCGGATAATGCCTGAACAAAGGTAGGCAAGAAAAAGCATCCGGGAGAAGAGCCAGAGGGTGCTTTCTGAGAAGACCCAACCTGACGCCATTCTAATAACGCCGAAAAGCAAGGAGAGCTACTCAGAAATCCTGATGAAAATTTAAGGAGTAGAAAAGCTGCAAGGCTTAGGACAGTCGGTAGCCAGACTAAGGAGAACGCAAAAAGAGGAGCTCCTACTCCAGCCTAACCAGTCAGACGAGGGTACTTCAGGTGAAAGTCCGGTCACTCTCCCAAAGAGCTATAATCGAGTGCAGGGACCTAGATAAGACAACGAACAAAAAAAACATTCTGAAAACTCTCAACACGCAGCTTCACGTTATCGACATAGCGCTGAATGACTTATAACTTTGTACTGCATACGTATTGGACTGTAATCAGACAGCGTCTATAAAGATGACAGCAGACACCTTCAAAAAGGTCCAGTCAGTAGGTAGGCTAAGGGTGGGTTGGATTAACTCCAGACTTCAGGAGCGTATACCCATAACCCAATGCTATAGGTACCTCGAATTCGGACACCTAGCGAAGTAGTATGGGAGTGAAGTTGATCGATCCAATTTGTGTCGGCGGTGCGGAACCGATGGCCACCAAGCAAGGAATTGCCAGAAGGAACCAAACTGTGTCTTCTGTAAGGAAAAAATTTTATATGCGAAGCACATCGCAGGCAGTGAAAGGTGCTCCTGTTTAGAAGCACATTCTGATGTTGTTATAATCTGTGAGCCCTTCAAGTCTGTTGAAGGATCAATCATAGACCTCACCTTCGTCAGTAGCTCAATCTATAGGAATACTTTATGCAGAGTGGGAGGGGAGTTCACTTTCTGTGACCATATGGCAATCCACCTAAAAGAGCAAGGAACCAGGGACGGGCACGACCAACTGATCCCAAACGGAGGGATAACCTATTGAACAAGCAAAGTTTCAGTCTTATCCACGGCGAGTGGAACAGATCGACATCCAATGATATGGCCAAGAGGCTTGCCAGAGAGCTAGAATGTGCATTTGATGCTTCATTGCCAAGGCGTACACATAGCAGGCGGAAGCGCTCTGCTATTGGTGGAACGAGGAGATCAACCAGCTGCTGAAAGCCTGCTTTAGACTAAAACGGCGTTCTCAAACAGCTCGTGGTCGACCAGATTTCGACCTTACTGTCAACGCTCTCCGTATAACCAAGCGGGCTCTTAGCACAGCATAAAGATAAGCAAGGATGAATGTTTCCGACAAATATGTGACGAGGCTGCTGTTAATTCCTGGGGCACTACATTTAAAGTAATCACAAAGAAGATAAGGAGCCAATTCGTGCCTCGGGTATCATGCCCAAAATGTTCTCAGCACTCTTGTCAGTGGCCTGTTTCCCCAACGTCCTCACAGAGAAGTAGCGAACAATCATCCTATCTTTGAGAGCGTTCCACCCTTTACTTTTGATGAGCTTACAATAGCAATCAGACGGATAGGAGACAGAAAAGCACCTGGGTCAGACGGTATCCCAAATAAGTCCCTTAAGTTGGTTTTGTCATTAAGGGGATTTATGTTCGTAGAAACATATACCAAATTTTTAGAAGACGGGGTCTTTCCATCAGTGTGGATATACAAAGACATAAGTACTACATATAAGATAAGACAATAGGTTTTTAAGTGGAAGTATAAGGTTTTCCAATGGGGGAATGGGTGAGTGAGAAGCCAAGGCAAAGTGTCTGATTGCTTTCAACTTGGTGACTGCCAGCATGATCCTTGTGCTTTCTTTCATTAAGTCCACGCACTACCTCCACGTGGTTCCTCCTGGATTACCACTCAATAACCATTAGGTGGTAAATTAAAGCGCGCAGCGGGTTTCCTAAGCCTCTAAATTAGGTTTTTTCCACCCATGGAAAAAAACTCACTCAGTGAATGATGCAAAAACTGCCTCCGAAAGGACCCCAAACAACGTTGACGACTGCCGCAAACGAAAAAAGGACTATGAATTGAGAGTATGCACTTAGAATGTATGTACACTGTCCAGATCCGATGCTGCTCAACAGCTAGCAGGTACCCTCAAAAAGTGCAAGGCCAATATAACCGCTATCCAGGAAATGTGATGGACGGGACAGGGCTGCAAGAAGAGGAACAACTGTGACATATACTACAGTTGCAATCCAGAAAGTCATGAATTTGGTTGTGGATTTGTTGTGGGAGCCAGACTCCGAAATCGAGTAACTCACTTTGTGCCAATCCGCATTACTGCCAAATTCTTCGACATCAGTCTGATCTGTGCGCATGCCCCAACGGAGGACAAAGACGATGGCACGAAGGACGCCTTCTACGCGGAGCTTGACCGCCTTTACGGCCGCTGTCCAATTCATGACATTAAGATCCTACTTGGATAGACTTTAATGCCAAGCGAGATCGCCTGTACGCCGCCATGTCTGTGCTTGGTATTCCTGCGAAGCTAATACGGCTTTGCAGAATGACATTGAGCAACACCAGCAGCTCTGTCAAGGTAGGAAATGACCATTCCGAAACCTTTAATACCAAGCGTGGTCTCAGACAAGGTGATTCGCTGTCTTGTATGCTTTTCAATCTACTGATGGAGAGTATTATAAGAAAAGCTGACGTTCCTCGGACTGGCACGATATTGACAACCAGATGTGTCCAGCTGCTTGGGTATGCCGATGAAATTGATATCATTGGGCGTCTCAAGCGAGATGTAACGGGAGCTTTTGGTGCTATTGAAATGGAATCGACTAAAGTAGAGCTTTGTGTGAACATGAAGAAAACAAAGTTTATGGCGTTTTCCAGCAGAGAATCGCGGCGCCTCGATTCTCAATTGGTTGCAGGGAGCTATAGCTTTGAGGCCGTGAAGGAGTTTGTGTACCTTGGCTTCACCATGACAAGCGATAACAATGTAAGCCTTGAACTTAAGCGGAGGATTACTGTCTGTTTTGCAACGCCCACAAAGCAACGCTGACTAATCCGTACGATTTTGTTTTTCCCTAAGCGCAACGATTGCCATTTCAAAAACATAAAAAGTTCGTAAAAATTTTGTTCGCAATTTAGACGCATCATAAAATATGTATTCGGATTTATATTTATTTGTTTATTTAATGGCAACTATTAACATTCGACCAAAATTTGAAAGTAACATTAAAATTTTTAATATAAATTAAAACTGAAAAAATATAATTTAAATTTAATATGAAATATTTCAGTAAAAAATTTATGTTAATATCTGGGGTGTTCAAAATGAGAATATTAAATGATCCAACATTTGCGAGTTGCGAAGATTGGGAAAAACCCAGAAAAACCCAATCAGATAACTTTGATTTGTTAAGCAAGTTAGTTCTAGTGACTACCTGCTACAGAGTTAAGAATATGGTTTTTAATCGTATCAAAGACGACTCTGAGTTGAAGACCCGAAAATGTCTGTTTTAGTCAACACAAGTACTCACCATTCAGTTGGTTGTAAAGGCTCAGATGACACTCTCCTGACTAACGCGAATCCGGCACTGAACACCCAACTCAATAAGAGCGGGTGTCAACCCTTCGCGATCTAGTCGCAACTGTACTACGGCCAATGATAACGGCTTGCGGGTTGAGACCCAATAGTTTTGTTTTTCAATTCCAACAGCCCGAGCGAATGCTCAAAAAAATGCAGCATTCCATTTGCGAAAAGCGGCAAAATTGCTAGGTCTCTAGAAGAAGATGTACCACCACTACAGGCGACAGGAGCAATGCCGACTCACCCAATGCTCGCCCAGAGCAACTCATCTCTGCGAGGTCTCGGTAAAAAAATCGCGTTATTGGTAGAGATGCAGGGTGGATACAAGCACCCATCCTTTATACTCCCATGCGAGAGTGCATTGAGAGCATCAAGGCACTGTATGAGTTGGTATCTATTCAGCTACACGACGACAGAGCCAAGGCCACCTCACCCAGCCCCGCTCCAGGCGGATAATGCCTGAACAAAGGTAGGCAAGAAAAAGCATCCGGGAGAAGAGCCAGAGGGTGCTTTCTGAGAAGACCCAACCTGACGCCATTCTAATAACGCCGAAAAGCAAGGAGAGCTACTCAGAAATCCTGATGAAAATTTAAGGAGTAGAAAAGCTGCAAGGCTTAGGACAGTCGGTAGCCAGACTAAGGAGAACGCAAAAAGAGGAGCTCCTACTCCAGCCTAACCAGTCAGACGAGGGTACTTCAGGTGAAAGTCCGGTCACTCTCCCAAAGAGCTATAATCGAGTGCAGGGACCTAGATAAGACAACGAACAAAAAAAACATTCTGAAAACTCTCAACACGCAGCTTCACGTTATCGACATAGCGCTGAATGACTTATAACTTTGTACTGCATACGTATTGTACTGTAATCAGACAGCGTCTATAAAGATGACAGCAGACACCTTCAAAAAGGTCCAGTCAGTAGGTAGGCTAAGGGTGGGTTGGATTAACTCCAGACTTCAGGAGCGTATACCCATAACCCAATGCTATAGGTACCTCGAATTCGGACACCTAGCGAAGTAGTATGGGAGTGAAGTTGATCGATCCAATTTGTGTCGGCGGTGCGGAACCGATGGCCACCAAGCAAGGAATTGCCAGAAGGAACCAAACTGTGTCTTCTGTAAGGAAAAAATTTTATATGCGAAGCACATCGCAGGCAGTGAAAGGTGCTCCTGTTTAGAAGCACATTCTGATGTTGTTATAATCTGTGAGCCCTTCAAGTCTGTTGAAGGATCAATCATAGACCTCACCTTCGTCAGTAGCTCAATCTATAGGAATACTTTATGCAGAGTGGGAGGGGAGTTCACTTTCTGTGACCATATGGCAATCCACCTAAAAGAGCAAGGAACCAGGGACGGGCACGACCAACTGATCCCAAACGGAGGGATAACCTATTGAACAAGCAAAGTTTCAGTCTTATCCACGGCGAGTGGAACAGATCGACATCCAATGATATGGCCAAGAGGCTTGCCAGAGAGCTAGAATGTGCATTTGATGCTTCATTGCCAAGGCGTACACATAGCAGGCGGAAGCGCTCTGCTATTGGTGGAACGAGGAGATCAACCAGCTGCTGAAAGCCTGCTTTAGACTAAAACGGCGTTCTCAAACAGCTCGTGGTCGACCAGATTTCGACCTTACTGTCAACGCTCTCCGTATAACCAAGCGGGCTCTTAGCACAGCATAAAGATAAGCAAGGATGAATGTTTCCGACAAATATGTGACGAGGCTGCTGTTAATTCCTGGGGCACTACATTTAAAGTAATCACAAAGAAGATAAGGAGCCAATTCGTGCCTCGGGTATCATGCCCAAAATGTTCTCAGCACTCTTGTCAGTGGCCTGTTTCCCCAACGTCCTCACAGAGAAGTAGCGAACAATCATCCTATCTTTGAGAGCGTTCCACCCTTTACTTTTGATGAGCTTACAATAGCAATCAGACGGATAGGAGACAGAAAAGCACCTGGGTCAGACGGTATCCCAAATAAGTCCCTTAAGTTGGTTTTGTCATTAAGGGGATTTATGTTCGTAGAAACATATACCAAATTTTTAGAAGACGGGGTCTTTCCATCAGTGTGGATATACAAAGACATAAGTACTACATATAAGATAAGACAATAGGTTTTTAAGTGGAAGTATAAGGTTTTCCAATGGGGGAATGGGTGAGTGAGAAGCCAAGGCAAAGTGTCTGATTGCTTTCAACTTGGTGACTGCCAGCATGATCCTTGTGCTTTCTTTCATTAAGTCCACGCACTACCTCCACGTGGTTCCTCCTGGATTACCACTCAATAACCATTAGGTGGTAAATTAAAGCGCGCAGCGGGTTTCCTAAGCCTCTAAATTAGGTTTTTTCCACCCATGGAAAAAAACTCACTCAGTGAATGATGCAAAAACTGCCTCCGAAAGGACCCCAAACAACGTTGACGACTGCCGCAAACGAAAAAAGGACTATGAATTGAGAGTATGCACTTAGAATGTATGTACACTGTCCAGATCCAATGCTGCTCAACAGCTAGCAGGTACCCTCAAAAAGTGCAAGGCCAATATAACCGCTATCCAGGAAATGTGATGGACGGGACAGGGCTGCAAGAAGAGGAACAACTGTGACACATACTACAGTTGCAATCCAGAAAGTCATGAATTTGGTTGTGGATTTGTTGTGGGAGCCAGACTCCGAAATCGAGTAACTCACTTTGTGCCAATCCGCATTACTGCCAAATTCTTCGACATCAGTCTGATCTGTGCGCATGCCCCAACGGAGGACAAAGACGATGGCACGAAGGACGCCTTCTACGCGGAGCTTGACCGCCTTTACGGCCGCTGTCCAATTCATGACATTAAGATCCTACTTGGATAGACTTTAATGCCAAGCGAGATCGCCTGTACGCCGCCATGTCTGTGCTTGGTATTCCTGCGAAGCTAATACGGCTTTGCAGAATGACATTGAGCAACACCAGCAGCTCTGTCAAGGTAGGAAATGACCATTCCGAAACCTTTAATACCAAGCGTGGTCTCAGACAAGGTGATTCGCTGTCTTGTATGCTTTTCAATCTACTGATGGAGAGTATTATAAGAAAAGCTGACGTTCCTCGGACTGGCACGATATTGACAACCAGATGTGTCCAGCTGCTTGGGTATGCCGATGAAATTGATATCATTGGGCGTCTCAAGCGAGATGTAACGGGAGCTTTTGGTGCTATTGAAATGGAATCGACTAAAGTAGAGCTTTGTGTGAACATGAAGAAAACAAAGTTTATGGCGTTTTCCAGCAGAGAATCGCGGCGCCTCGATTCTCAATTGGTTGCACGGAGCTATAGCTTTGAGGCCGTGAAGGAGTTTGTGTACCTTGGCTTCACCATGACACGCGATAACAATGTAAGCCTTGAACTTAAGCGGAGGATTACATCTGCCAACCGGTGCTATTTTGGGCTCAGTAGGCAAATGAACAGCAGAGCCTTCACTTGCCGGACAAAAATAACGCCCTACAATATACTCATCCCTCCGGTACTTCTGTATGGAGCGAAGCCTAAACAGTTACACACACAGATGCAGCTGGTCTTGGCGTATTTGAGAAATCTCCCTACGCGTGGAGGAGATGGTGCATCAGGCTGTACGCCGATAGGGGTGTAAATGCTAACTAATAATAATAATAAGGTTTTCAAATAAGGACTTGACAGCTTTTTGGCGCATATTCTCCAGAGCCCAATCGGAGATCGTACGCTGCTTCAAATAGTCCATCGGTTTCAATTCTTGAGTCAGCTTAATCTTTTAAAGGTGTAAATTAGGATCCAAGATTTTTGAGAACGCCGAGATATCGACTGATTTCGATCGTTTGGTACGGATGCCCGAACGGCAGCAATATTTTCGGCACTTCGACCAATCCGTTGTCTCACTGGCACAGCAACATCACGCAATGAATATGTAGACTCAAATTTGTTCCCTTAACTTCTTATTGCTTGTCTACTAGGGCGAGAATACCGACCGAAAATTGGAGTTGCGGATCGAAAAATTTAGAGTTTAACAAAAAAATAAAAAGTAACGGTTCTATAATCATTGAATCAGTGGGTTTAAAAATTAAATTCAAATTTGTCAAGTCCTTATTGGAAAAAACAAATACATCTTGTACCATGTAAATACAATGCACCATAAGAAAATAGGTAACTTATGACCACTTGTATGCGTGTCAATAATTCGGTGTGACCCAAGTACGTACACGTACACGAAATATGACCCTACCCTATTAGCGAGTCGCATCCCGTTGGTCGAGTTTAAGTAGTGATAGTGGTATAAAATAACTAGGATTTGTAAAAATAAAATCAGTATACTTCGAGTTGCTCAATAATGAACATGAGTTTTGTTACAGTGTATAACCGACTTGTGAACATAGCTGAGGAACCTAGCTCTCAAAAGCTTAGTATGGATTTCGTTAAGCGCGTTTTACAATTGACTCTATCAAAATGGTAGTTGACGTAGCAACCAAGGCGATTGAATAAACCAGATGGAGATATGACGAAAAGGAGTACTGTGCAGTTGTCACGTTGGACATCCGAAACGCGTTCAATTTGGTCTGCTGGACTCCCATTCAAGCAACTATCGACTGGATCGGAATTCCAGTCTAAATCTCGAGGATAATATCAAACTACTATATGCCTGACAGGGTACTGCAATACGATACGGAAGATGGCCCAGGGATACAAAGTCACGGCAGGCGATCCATAGGGGTCGGTACTAAGACCAGTCCCATGGAACTTAATGTATGACGAGGTGCTCAAACTACAGTTACCAAGTCGTTGTGAGTTAATTGGGTTCACAGATGACTTGGCGGTAGTAGTATTTGACAAAGAAGTAGAAGAAGTAGAACCGGTTACAATGAGGCTATTAGGGTTGTAAGCAGCAGGAAGTAAAATGCTTGCTTAGCGCTAGCCAGACATAAGACAGAAATTGTACTTATCACAAGTAAGAAAAAACGTAAAGTTGCTTAAGTGACTATAAGGTCGAAGGATTCAATAATATATCTAGGAGCCTTGAAAGATATCAGGTTTAGCTTCAGGCAACACATTGAATATTTCAGAAGAAAACCAATAAGATACAGACTGCTCGCTCACGGATGCTGCCCATTGATTGGGGACCCGAACTGGCGATTGCTCATGGAAAGAGTAGTACGACTGCTATTGGCAATACTAGTATACGTAGCCCCAATATGGGCATCGGCTTTAAATATCAGTAAACAGCTTCGCAGGAAGCTGCACCATACCGCCTGAGTGCACTTACGGTAATATCAGGAATTAGAACAATATCGAATGATGCTGCTCTAGAGGATGTGCTTCCCATAGATCTACAGGCCAGGGAGATGAAAGCGTTATACGCCTGGCGCTTGACCAACAATTGTGCACCGCAAACTGGGGCATTCTGTATGTGGTTGTAAAGACGAGGAGGGCAACTAAACATCTACGTCATACAGTTCCTCTCTGGTCACGGAGATTACAGCAAATATTTCCATAGGTGTAAACTTGAGGAGACTGAAACAGGTTCTACAAGGATGGGTTTATTGCATTACATGAAAAGTTTTAAAATTTGTTTGCAAACAAACCTCTTATTTGTCTCGTGCTGTCTGGCTTTACGACAGCCAACGGAAGCAAAAAAAGTTTCTAACAATTTTTTAAATGTCACTCTCCATTATTTAAAAGACATCAAAATTAACGATTTAATTTTGGGCTTAAAATCTATAGATTTTTTTTTCGACTGCCGAAAATATTTTTAATTAAATGAAAAGCATTTTTGTGCAATTTAGTGTTAAAAACATAGCCGACATATAATTCGTGACAAATAGGGGAGCCAATATAAAAAAGGCATTAGAAAACAATATAAGATTAAATTGTAGTAGTCATTTATTTTCGAATATGTTTGATAAATCCTTTGACAAAGCATATGAGGTCCAAGAAGATTTCGCGCATGAATATAAATAGTGAAATATTTTAAAAAGCAAATTTGCATCATAGACTTTGCACAACACTTAAAAAATTCATGCCCTACTCGGTGGAATTCAAATTATAACATGCTTAATTCTTTTGTGGATAACTGGACAACAGTAAATTATATATTATGTGAGACTGAGGGGGGTCAAGAGCTCATCACTGTGAACATATCGACTTTAAAAATAATATTAATACTTCTTTCCGTTTTTTGAGAGAATTTTTAAAGAATTTCAGACATGTAACTCTCATACATTATGCTATGTATTGCCCTCGATTGATAAAATAAAGTAATTATGCGAGCCAAGTTCTGAAGACATTTTGTCGATGTCGATACTTAAAGAAAGAATTTTTAATTAATTTACAAACAATTTGGAAAGATAATTAAAGTATTTTGCACAAAGCAGCATTTTCTTATATCCACCTGCAGCAATCATGGAACATGAGGATATTATAGAAAAAAAAGTGTTATGTAATAAAAAACTGAAAAACTTAAATTGCTATTTAAATGAAACTTCCCGAATAAATAGTTTTTCAAGTGTTAAATCAAGTCCAGTAAGTCCAAGTTGTCAATTGACAAAAAATTCTAACAATCAAACGTTTGTGCCAAAAGCAACATTTTTCTTTTCTCAAATGGTGGCTCATTCACACAATTATAAATCGCCCTTCAAGGAAATAGAAAGTTATTGTAATGAGATCATTTATCTTTTTTTATCTTTTATCAAAATTAGCTTTAAGCGAAGACTTCGAACCCATTGAGTGGTGGAAAACCAAAGAAAATTCTTATCCTTTTTTATCAAAATTAGCATCCTTACAATTTTATCGCGCAGTGCAGCAGCAGAAAGGGTCTTTTCTTTAACGGGTAATATGGTGACCATATTCGAGGTATAGAGCTTTAAGTTGGCATTACTGTTAAAGATGGCGACCGATTTAACAGCTGCCAAGTGATCTATTCTCAATTCGGTTTGGCAATTCATCTTGAATAGACTTACGCCTGCACAACGCTTGCAAATAGTGCAATTTTATTTCGAAAATAAATTGCCGTTGTTCCCGATTTTCATAAGCGAATTTTGTTTAGCGATAAAGTGCACTTCTGGTTGAATGGCTACGTCAACAAACAAAACTGCAGCATTTGGAGTGAAGCTAATCTTCAAGTGTATGTCGAAACACCGTTACATCTAGAAAAACTGACTGTTTGGTGCGCTTTATGGGCTGGGGGAATCATTGGTCCGTACTTCTTCAAAAACGATGATGGCCAGAACGTTACCGTCAATGGTGATCGGTATAGAGCCAAGATTACAAATTTTTTCATTTCAGAATTAAACAACCCTTTATAATAACAGAAAAAATAAATAGATTAAGGCCAAAAACAGTAGACAATTTGCGTTGCCTACATTCTTATTATAAAAATTTAAAATTATGATACAATATAATAAAATCAAATGCATAATAGAAATCAAATAGATATTTATTGTAATCGGTGCCGCTTCAATCATATCAAGTATTGGGATCTTCTACCTTAAATAATCTAGCTGAAGCTCTTTTTGGTTTAATTTTTATTGAAACTGTTGCTTCCTTATTCTCTGATTGACTCCCACTACTACTTTTACTACTGTCAGGGTGTTAATTCCCGCTCCGGGATTAATACCCTAACATATCGAAAGAAGCAGAGGTAGACTTACACATTTGCAACATAAGAGAGGGATAACAGGGTAAGCTTAGAATTTAGTAGAAGTAGGTCAGTAGGCTAATGAGGAGTGGAGAGAAATCAGTCGTAGCGGAAGCCACAGCATCACCGGGACAAATCCTCGCCAGAGCACGAAACAAAGATAGAGAAAAGACGAGAAAACACCAAATGACAAACACAATAAACAGCGGCGATATCAGGAGCAACGGTACACAGTAACGGAACAACAGCAACAACAAAAGGAACAGTCAACAACAATGAGCAGATACAACGGCAACCAACAGGGCAACGAACACGAGAAGCCAGTGGCCATTCATAAGTAGCAACATTGGCGTAAAATGTATATCGTACCGTCGGAAGGACAAGCTCCAGTCCTTGGCAACGACGTTTGGACTGGGGAACACTGGAACGGTAGATGAGCTACGGAATCGGTTGGCAATGTTCGTGTCCCGCGGCGAGCATAGTGAGGAAGTGAGGGTCCGGTAGGCGGAACTGGAGTTTACATTCCGAGAAGCAGCCACGCCCAAGGACGGACGATCTTCCATGTCCTCACCTGGCCTCCTGAACAGGGATACCATGGGAGAATTTTCAGCTGAGGAACTATTGCAGCTGCCAATTCTATGGTTGTCGGCGCCTCTCCGTACCAGAAGCCCTGGCCAAACTGAACCGACCATTGAGTCGCATCTGGCCAAACAGGGGGAGCTGACATGCGCAGCATTGGCGGACAAACTCCGGAACTGGGGGATAAGTTGCAACGGCGAAGGCGCCCCTCTAGACTTCTTGGAGAAGGTGGAGGAGCGGCTCGAAATCTATCGGACTAATCCCGAACAGTTGCCACGCGTCCTATTGGGCCTACTTTATGGGAAGGCCAAAATTGGTGTCGAACATTCCAGGTGAGGAAGCCTCATGGGGTCGGTTCGGATCGATATCAACAGCCGGGAGAAGCGTACAAGGTTTTTCTGGGTGATATCCGGCTCAAGATGCAACGGGCCAAGTACTCACCGGAACAGGAACTGGATTGGGTATATGAGAGCCTGCTACCCGAATACCAACTGTTCACAGGAAGACACGAGTTTTACTCGTTGACGACTCTGACCCAGCTGATCAGAAGTTATGCGAGCACCCAGAATTTGTACACTGTAAGCCGGGAAGAGATGCTGGCCGCGTTCCTAATTTCACCGCCCACATATGAACCCAGACCGAAACCGATACAACCTCCCCCCGCAACAATACCTCGCACCACCTTCATACCCAGACCCACTACAGCGACGAATCCGATGGACAGTCAGGAAACCGAGCGGCCAGTGGATGTGAGACGGGCATGCCGAAACTGTGGGTAACTAGGACACTTTGCCAGGGAGTGCCAAAACGCAGATCTGCTTTTTTTGCTGGGAATGCGGTCGTCGGAAAACCAGGACGATCGGTTGCTGTTGGCCCACGGGATCGGGAAACGGGAAGCGCCTCCTGCCAACAGGGGACCCGATAGAGGTGAAGAACAACCCGAGCTCACCTCAATAGGACAGCCACTTCGCGTAGTAGGGAAGCAGGATCGCTGCTTACGTTACTTTTGGTAGCGACCTTGGATACGGAAGCATCGCAATCGTTCATCAGTAGGAAAGTGGCCGAGAGAATTGGAACCCAAAGGAAACCTTGCCACGTCCGCACCAGGATTAATCTGGCAGACGGGTCGGCAAAGGAAGTCACACAGGCGGTGCTGGCGTGAGTGAAACTGGAACAGCGGGGGGTAGCAATCCCACAACTAGTTTTACCAACTGTGTTAGACGATGTCATCCTGGGGATCGACTTCTTCTGTGGCATACAGACGGAGCTGCGCTGCGGACGCGCCTGTTTGAAACTATTTAACCAACCACCAGAACAGAAGACGATGGCGAAATTCCGCAAAAAAGATAACACAGGTGCCCTGGCTGCCCCGGTTCAAGGAATCAGGAAATCTACGGATGCGACAGGACGAACCCCGGAAACTTTGGTCTTAGCTGTCCTACCGATCGACAAGGTGGCAACGATCACCGATGCAGGGGAGGTATCGGAGCCATTTCAGCGAAGGAAGTTGCTAGGAGTCCGAGTCCGATCTTGGCAGATCCCAGCCAGGAATCCGTTCCTCGGATCGGTACATATGCCTTGGAGCCTCTAGCCGAAGCCGAGACAGCGCGAGCGAACAATGCGATCAAGAGGGTAGGCGGGATGACGGTTAACAAGCCACCATCGGAGCCGACACAGAAAGCACTGGATAGGGAACAAGGATCTAGGACACAGGCCAACCTGGCTAGATGAGGAACTGGTGGTGTTCGACGGACTGCCAGGTGTATCACCAATTGCGGAACGTACAATCGTCACAAAGGACGACAAACCAGTAAGCAACGATATTACCCCAAGAACCCGGCAATGCAGAAGATAATCAACGAGCATTAAGCACCACTGAATAGCGTCATAGGACCAGAAATGAAACCGCACACCTTTGTCTACCTGGACGACATCGTGGTCATCAGTCCTAAGGCGGAAACCCATGCCCAGCACTTACCCGAAGTGTTCAGGCGCCTCTGACGGGCAAAACTAAAATAAAACCGAAAGAATTGCAGTTTCTTCCATTGGAGCCTGGTCTACCTGGGGCATGTCCGGACAAGGTCGTGGCCGTGCGACGTTTGGCACCGCCAAGTTCGGTCAAGGAGCTACGGTGCTGTCTCGGGATGGCATCATGATATTGCCGGTTTGAACAACTCAAAGACAAGTTGACACGAGCTCTGGTTCTGGCCTGTCCGGACTTTGATGCGCGATTCGTACTGCATACAGATGATACTGACTACGGGATCGAAGCCGCATTAACTCAGCAGATCGACGGAAACGAACTAGTCATCGCATACGCCAGCCGACGGCTGTTAGCCGCAGAAAAATACTATTCAGGAACAGAACAGCAGTGATTGGCGATTGTTCAGGCCAAACGGAAGTTTCGGTGTTACTTGGAGGGATATCACTTCGACGTGATCATAGACCATCATGCGCTGAATTGGCTCAACTCGATCGATAACCCAACGGGTCGCATAGCTCGGTGGGCATTGGAGGTGCAACAATACCTGTTCGACATCCACTACTGCCGAGGAAGCCAAAACATAGTAGCAGATGCGTTTTCTCGACAACCGGTGGAGGTATTACAGCGGGCGATGGAAGATCTACCTTCATGTCCATGGCTGCAGTGACTGGCGAAACGTATCGAGGAGCAGCCAGAGAAATCATCGGAATTTGGGCCACCGACCAGAAGAAGAGGATTATATACCCAGGAAACTTTGCGTTGCGAGTGGAGATAGACAACGAGTACTAATAATGCCACGATCATCCCACCGCCGGAGGGCCAACCAGGCGAGGACGAAGAACAGGTCCGGGCAGCGCCTGAAAGCCCAGGCCAGGACTCGGATTTCGACAACTGGGGACAACTCTTCGACCCAGAAGCAGCGGCCGCACTACTGGAGGTCTACGAAGAAAACACCGTGGTGACCGCTGTGATGGAGGAGGAGGACTGGAGCACAGCGCCGGCGACTGGGTCATCGATACTCTGGACTGGTGGCTGCCAGCGGAGCTTATCCAAGACATAGTGCTGCGATGGATCACAGCACGTCAATAGCACGGGCGCATAGTGCGGTGGCTGGGGGAGACGCGATTTCGGGTCACCGTGAGGAGGACGGGTCTCAGCTCGTCTTCTAAAGTAAATTCCCGGAGAGGAATTTACACCCTGATAAATCGAAAGAAGCAGAGATACCAGCAGCGACATAGATATTAAGAAATAGGTTAAAATAAGATTAAATTAGATTAGCAGTAAAATATGAAGTATTAGAAAATAAGCATAATGAAATTATAAAGTAGGAGAAAAATATGAATTTTAGGAAATGAGCATAACTACAGAGAATGGGAAAGCATAACAGAACTTGTCATAATTTAGTCACAGCGGATGAACCGCGGCGGCCGAGCTTTCGAAAAGCGCAATGTCAACAATAAGGGAAAGCTTTCGCTTATCGCGCTCACTAGTCGAGCTGAGTGCCTCACAAAACAATGGAAAAGCTCGCATACAGAGCTTTTGCTCTGAATGCACCGACGAAAGCATTCATCTCAGCGGACAGGCCAATGCAGCGATCAAGTGCACTAAAGTTTTTACCAGAGCAAACATTCGTGCGTTAAACGAACGCAATGCGGCGCTCAGGCCTTGCGTTTTTGCATTAACAGACCCAAAGCGCCGCTCAGAAATTACATGCACACACCAATATTACCAAAAGCGCCACTCAGAAATTACATGCACACACCAATACTCGAAAAGCACCGCTCAGGAGTTTCATGCATGCACCAATATAACAACAGCGCCACTCAGAAGTTACATGCATATATCAATATAACCAACACGCCGCTCAGAAAGAACAAAATGGCTCTCATAGACTTCGTAAACAGAAAACACGCAAGCGCCTGGCTGGAAAAGAAACAACAAATTACACGCAGGCGCAGCGGGATAAGGCTACATAAGAGGGGGATAAGCTTAGAATTTAATAGAAGTAGGTCAGTAGGCTAATGAGCAGTATGAGAGAAACCAGTCGTAGCGGAAGCTACAGCATCACCGGGACAAATCCACGCCAGTGCACGAAACAAAGATAGAAAAAAGACGAGAAAACACCAAGTGACAAACACTGGAAAACCAACTATCAATACGGAAACAATAACAACAAGGACGACACCAGCGACAAACACGTGAAAACCAAGCGACAAACACGGGAAAACCAAAGGACAAACACGGCAAGGAGATCGACAAACACGGCAACTACAAGAAACACGGCAAACAGCGGCGATATCAGGAGAAACGGTACACTGTAACGGAACAACAGCAACAACAAAAGAAACAGTCAACAACAATGAGCAGATACAACGGCAACCAACAGGGCAACGAACACGAGAAGCCAGTGGCCATTAACGGCAATGCCAGCCCGCGATTGACCGCGGTAAGCTAGCAGCATTCTTGGCTCGAACGAGCAGTATGGGGTAGATTATTTTTAGTGGTGAGGTCAGTAGATTTATTACCAAAAGAACCTGTGACTTAGTGAATAAGACTAATATAAAAAAAAATGTAAATATTTAAGTGCGGGGAGAACCCCTCGCCATCACTATAACAACGGCAGTGGCTGTAAAGTTTGATGTACCCCTCTTCCCCCAGTAGTACCTTAGGAACTTCAAGCCCCCCCTTAGTCGAGTGTATAGCTATCATGAAGCGACATGAAGAGTACAGAGATGTACCCCCTCGTTTCCCTCATGGTGACTGCGATAGCTAAACGCCACTTCCAAGTGCCATGTTGAGTACAGAGATGTACCCCCTCATATTCCACGGGCACCCGGTGACGGCGCAAGAGCTTAAGGTATTGGTTTACCTCTTCTTCCTCCCCTATCCTAGTCCACCTTTTGTTGCCTCGTCGCCCGTACCACAGACCTGTTCGTCTGCGGACCCGGTGAGCCGGGCGCAGACTGAGGCAGAACGGAGATCGTGGCCGAGTATCGACCGGCTACGCCCTATCAAGGGCCCAGCATAGCTGGGATGCCACCCCAAATCTCGTTTCCCTTTTAAAACTTTGCCGTAAGGAACCCTGGACGTGACGGAGTCTACCCCGGTCAGAAAACTTTCTTGCACTACTCTATTTTTGTCTTTACTCTTTTGTACCGTCCTCAAAATTTCCTAATGGCTGGTGACAGTTTTCGTATTTTAACAGTACTTTTTGTTCCTTTCCTATGTTGAAAATATTTTTTTCTTTGTTGCAGAGTATATAAATATTCGTCTTTCCACTTTTGCCAAAATTATTTTTTCTTAATTTTTTCTATGTACATGTATGTGAATAATTATATATTCAGTGATTTATTTAGTTATGTATTATAAGATGATTTATTACAAATTTTTAATGCTTAATGTTAACAACTATAGTTTCTCTTTACGACTTGCTCTCACAGCTTTCTGCTGACAATTGTAAGTCTGCTAGCTTTTAATAGCAGTTAGAGTACTGCTTACAACTCTGACCAGCGCTGCCATCCTTTTCATATGTACAAGTATAAGAGTCTTGAGTTTAATGCTCCTTCTATTTGGCATAGCAATGTTGATAATTATTCATAAGTGAATATATAGTTACTTAACAGATTTTAATCCTGCTTCCCAAGTACTTCCAAACTGAGGTCCTTCCCTCGGGATAAAGTGCCATTGAATTTTTTCCTTTTCTATGTCTCTAGCAATTCTGGTAGCTGTATTGCTTTAACCTCTTAGTCTAATTTTCTAGATGCTCCTACAAAGTTTGCTCCATTGTCGGAAGATATATTGGTATACTTTCCTCTTCTAGCATTGGTTTTCTTGCCATACAAACGAAGACTGCGATATCCCCTTTGTATGTTTTTTGTCCACGATTTTTTATTTGACCTCAAATTGTATTGTAATTTTCTAGTCTTCCACCTACTCGAAGAATGCCAACTTCACCTAAGAATGAATTTGAGCTGAATATTTTACTTTTTGATTTGATTTCTTTCCCTTTAATTAAGCTTTTTATTTCTGTACTAAACTGAAGTATTTGCTGTTTAATATTCAAGGTAGTTGCTTTTGGTTTGATTCTCTTTGGTTTGAGCTATACACGTGGGTCACGCCTTATTCCTCTGGATGCTTTATCTGCAGGATTTTCTTCAGATTTTACATGATTCCATTCAATCTTTGCAATTTTTTCTACCTCGTTCTACGCCCGATAAACTTTATTATCCCCATTAGTTATCCATACAAGGGTAAGGGTCGAATTGCTTCAAGCAAAACTTTGTGTATTTCTGGAATTGATTCATTTATTATTTGTATTTATCTACCTAAAAGATGGGCTGCACAAAGTTCTAGTTTTGTAATAGGTTTTCTATTTCTCTTCGGATTAACTTTACTTTTACTTGCTATTTGTATAACTGACAATCCTACTCTTGCATAAAATACTGCCGCAAATGATTTTTCTAATGCACCAGCAAAACCATAAAGTTGAATGTCTACATGAAGTTCTGTTTTTTTCCATCTTTGAATTCTTATTTTCTCCAAGGCTGGTAAATCTTCTTCGTATGATTTCTTAATTTACAAATAGATAAAGCTTCATCCCAATTTTGTTCTACTTGCCAAAGGCTTTGCAAAAATAGCTTTTCCACAATTGTGATAGGATAACCATCCTAATTGTTAAAATATTTTTGCTTGTATTGATAATACTATTCTTTTGTTTAGTATCGTTGGGCTAGGACGATTAACTATAAATTGGAATTCGACTACTGTTGACACAATTATTTCTGATCAATTTGATATCCATTTGCAAAAATCCCACCTTGTTTAGTTTGAATGAAAGTTGCTTGACAATTTATTTGGCATTATCAATGGTATCTGCTTCAGTCATAAAATCGTCCATTTATAAAAATCGTTTTTAATAATGATATCTTTAATTATTGAATTTTGAAATTGATCAGCTATATCTGCTAGTACTCTAGTAGCTAAATAAGGAGCTGATGCAGTTGTGGTTAGTTTATATTCTGTAAGTTTCTGGCTTGGTGAATTTTATCCATAGAATGTGAGTATTCCTGATCTTTTTCAGACATATTAGTTTGTCGGTACATTTTTTCAATGACCGATGATAGTGCATAATGCCGTTTACGCCATTTTACAATTTTATAAAATATATCTTTCATTTAGACTTTTATTATATCTCGTTTTTCCTGAAGCATCAAACACTACTCGCAATTTGGTAGTTAAGCTTTCATCCCTGATTACTGCCTGATGCGGTAGGTAATATCTACCATCTGTAGTTGCTTCAACCATGTGACCTTATTCTAAATACTCTACCATGAAATTACTATATTGCTTCTTCAGTTTTGGGTATCGTTGGAGCTTTTTCTCCAAATGCAAAAATCGGGCCATTGCTCGATTTTTTGAATTATCTCAAATTATATCCTCATTAAACGGAAAAGTTGCTTTGTATCTCCCACAATCTATCTTTGTTGTTTCTATGAAATTTTGTTCACATAGCAGCTAGAATAAACCTATACTTAAAACTTGTAACTTCTTATACTTAAAACTTATTATATACTTATTATATAGTATAAAAGCAAAGAAAGGCTATTCCATTAATGCAGCCCTTTGCGTTAATTCCTACCGCTGGCTACTGCTGTTGTCGCTGCTGTCCCCGTTGCGTTCGCCGTTGCTAAAGCCGTTGTTGCTATTTTAATTATGAATATATATATATAATATACGTTATGTGCATGTTTAAAGTAAGTTTAAATAGTGATTTTATATACTTTTTAACTATTTTTCATAGTTCATACTTTTGATTTGTAAATAAAGGTTGGGAACTGTTGGATAAAGTTATATCAGTTGTGCATATAGCTTTATAGCTTTACATTTCTGTTTGATTTCTATTGCAATTACTTTGCCAAACAATTTTGGCACTCGCCATTACAATGTTTGTGTGGGGATTGTTTTGTTATATTTGCGCTGTCCACTTTTCTGTGGACTGCGTTCTGACCATTTGATGTTGTTGTTGTCTCTCTCTTTTGGTTAAGCCGTGAGCGCTGATATTTACAGAAATCTTTCCTTCGCTTTAGTAAATTGTTTGTTATTAGTGTTTTTTTCTCCCTAACTTTTTATTGCAATTATTGCTCTCTTGTTTAACTTTTATTAATTTATTAAAAGCCTTCGTTTTACCTTTTAGTTTTTGTTGTGTGCTTAATTTAAATAACACTTCTTTTGTTCTTTTGCTTTGCTTTCGTTTTTTTTGTTGGTTTTTTAACACATACCCCAGTCGGAGTAATGTCTTGCTGCAAAAACAACTTGCAATATCAAGCGCGCGAATGATTCTGCTTTACAGCCATTTGCTCATTGCTGTCTGTGGTCGAGAATTTGATTAAATGATTGCCAACCCCGAAATAGGTTGCGGTGGTTTTAGTTGGTCTTGCCCTACTTGTATTAATATCCAATTTGATTTCTTACAACTTAGTGAGAAATCAACTTTCAAATTAAATAATGTTGGTAAGGCTCTAATAAGCGATTTCGACTCAAGTGTGGAAGTGCTTAGTCAGTTTTACTTTGACTCCCCACCTTTTCTCCACCGCCATCTCTAGTTGGCGCCCCTATATCTCAGGTTATAGAACCTACCCCCAGTATAGAGTCATCTACTCGGGTAGTTCATCCATGAAAACGTAGACCTTCGCACGAGTCTACTACTACCACTACTAATACAGGTAGTGGTATTCATGCGCCACTCTATCAGCTGTTGCCCTACGTACGCCAGTATTTGTATCTAAGTTATCCTCAGATACTACTTGCGAAGCTATTATAACCTTTATTGCTAGCAAACCATCTGTCAGCGAGTCGGTCACAAAATTTTAGTGTTTCCTCTTCTCGAGAAGTAGCATCGTTTAAGATTAGCGCCCCTCACGTGTCTTTTCTCGATTATTTGTGATCCAAAATTTTGGCCACCTCATTGTACATGAGTTTACGCCTCAACGGCGATCTGTGCCTTCAACTGTGACACTTCCAGCTCCTAGTTCTGCCTTACTATCCGAGGCTGCATTAAAAAACTAGGTTTGTGCCCCGTTTCTTTACTCATTCATTATCAGAATGTTAGAGGCCTTTTAACGAAGCTATAATAATCTTTATTTAAGTTGTACTTCATTTCATACCGATATCATTGCTTTATCAGAAACTACCTGAAAGTGAAATTATGTCAAGTCGATATACCATATTCAGCCATGATTGACAGATTCGACGTGGTGGTGGCAAATTGCCGTTCAATCGACATTTCGTATCGTATCTCTATTAGTATACCTTCAGATGTTCAATTGTTGCTGTTAAAGTAACATTTTCAACACAATCGAATTAAAAATCATTTGAATAGAATTCTCGACCTTAATTTTATTAGGGACTGCAAATTCATGCGTCCATAGATCTTCAACACTTACAGTCCCTGAAGATCCACATCATCCGACTATTAAGATTTGTAATTCACTTCTTGTTCCAAAACTTCTTCAGCAAGTATCATGTCGTTTTTTTCGTAAGGGTAATTATTCTTCAATAATGAATGTATTCTTGCAACTGACTGGAATTTTCTAAATAGAGTCCCCGATATTTACATTGCCCTGGGCAATTTTTATACAGTTTTCTCGTGATCCTAAGCAGTTGTTCAATTTTGTAAATTTGATACGTAAATCTACAATTTAACCTTCTTATTTTTTTTTAGGGATAGAGAAAGCTAGCAACGATTCCGTTGATCTATTTGCTAATTTTTTCCAACCTGCTTACTATCCTTTCTATTCCCCTAACTTAATTTTCACTCCTACTATATCATTTGACTCTCTTACCTCTGCTATTAATTCATTAAAATCTTTTTTCTCTCCTGGACCTGACATCCATCCTAGTTGTGTAATTAATGAGTGCTGCTTTTCTCTGACTGAACCGTTTCTAAACCTTTTTACTCTATCTCTTTAATTGGTTCCCAATTCGTTGGAAAGATTTATACCTATCCTTATCCTACATCATGAAAAAGGTAGCAACGCTCACTTCAATCTACAGAGGCATTGCAAAGCTATAGTATATAGAGTCGTTTTATTGTGACCGACTTGGAATTTACCACCTTCGTAAATTAAGCCTTTATAAAAAAAAGTCAATCCGATTTTATCTACACGAATTTAAGAAAAGGTTTTGACTCACTCAATCACGATCTTCTCCTCTATAAACTCGATTGCATTTCCCACCCACCTTATCATCCTGGATTTCTCCTTATTTAAATGGTGGAACCCAGATGGAAAAGTGCTACTGAGGTCAATTTGTGTTTATTCTGGTGTACCTCAAGTACCCATTTCGACCCATATTATTCACTTTTTTTTATTATTTTTATCCCACTCAAAACTTTTTTCAAGAAGATTTGAGTGCCTTACAACGCTGGTGTTTGACCAATCAGTTGCATCTTAACTGTGCAAAATGTATGTTTATGACATTAAGTTGCGCTAGACCCTAGTAAGGCTCCTATACGATTGATAATATTCCATTGCACTGTAAAAAAATTGGGTGTATTATTTGACTGGAAATTTTTTTAATTAGCATATCTCTACCATCACAAATGAAGCCATGGGAGTACTTGGATTTAATAAACGTTGATCAAAGGAATTCAATGATCCTTTCATCACAAAAATCTTCTATATATCATATATTTTATTTTCAATATAAATTGATTATTGGCAATATCGACTCTTTTTCCGAATAGGTTGTCTTAAATTTATTATTCCTCGTCGGTGTATAATGAATTATATTCCACTTTCCATTGAATCTGATTATGCTTTACACAGCTATTTCCATGCTTTATGTGTAAATTATAACAATCTATACAACGTGTTCTCAAACGAATTTTCTTCTCTGCCTTCTTTAAAATTTTTTCTTTTCATATATCTAAGTAGAAATAATTACCACCTTTCTAGCTACACTACACTATATGGTGAACCGTTCTACAGAGTGCACGCACGTGTAATTAGTCTATGCAAAATAGTGTGTTTAGAGTACATAACTAAACACAAGCCCACATTAGTGGCAAAAATCCAAATAAGTGACCGTAAATGGCATTAAAAAAGTGTTCCATCACATTCACGATCAAGTTTTGGTGAAACTAATTTTGTTAAATCAGGGCTCTTCTGGCCCAGCCACTGGTTTAGCGGCAAGTGCAAGCAAATAGCTGTTGGTTCGAGTCCTGGATATAAAAATATAGGTGCATACTTCTAGGGGCACACTTGTACTCTGCTGAAAAACTTTTTTGCATACTTTTGTGCAAAACATTGACTCTTTATAGGCTTAACTTATGTCTGAAGCTCTAAGCAGTATAAAAAAATCAAATAAAAATGGAGAAGGATTATTTTTTTTAGCTCTCAGCTTAGCAATAAGAAGATTGACTATGAAAAAATGTTCTAAGTAGATGGGAAAATACCCATGGAAATCAGGAAAAAATGTGCTGACGCCCAACGTACTGAATCCAATAACACAAGTACAACTACAACAAGATGAAGAGGAGGAATCCACAATGGATGCGGCTGCAGCTCCCAATGTCGGCCTTATTGACAGAGTCGAGGAGGAGATCAGAATTGATGCGGATGAAGTCCAACCTATCGCACCTCTGAAGACCCAACATATAATGCTACTGCTGCTGACGTAGCCCCAGTAACAGCTAACAACCGGATCAAAGTATCTGGTAAGCCATCGCAAATAGTAGTGCACCTTGGCAATATGAATAACCTTCTTGAGATCATTGAAGAAGTCATCAGCCTGGATAACGTCCACTTTAAAATCAATCAAGGGGATAAGGCCAGGATTTCTCCAAAAGATAGCGACACTTATGGGACCATTGTCAATCACTTGGACTGCATTAATGTATAATTCCACACGTACCAACTGCAAGCGAATAAGCCGCAAAGAATTGTGGGCAAGGACCTGCACCATAGCGTTCTTAATAAGCGTATAACAAGCGACCTTAAGGCTCTTGGGTACGAAGTGCTTTACATCCACAATCGAAGCTTTAAGGATAACAAAGATGACAAACTAGATATACTTTTTATTAATATTAAGCCATGTGCTAATATTAATGAGATATTCAAAATTAAGACGCTGTGCCGACAGAACGTTCGAATAGAGAGAAAAAGCTTCTGAAATCGCTCAATGCACTCGCTGTCAGGAATACGGACACACAGCGAAGTACAGCCGTCGCGCTCCCAACTGCGCTAGATGTGTGTGCACCAATCAGTGCACACCCCCTCTTGATGCACAGGCTACCTGCATCCTGCAAGGCTGTCAATGGTATCAAAATTAACTTCGTCGATCCATGGGGCCAGTTAAATAGGTACAAAATGCAAGACGGACAAATCATGCCACTGTAAACCCACCAGTAGCCAACCCTGACATAGTAACACCTGGCAGAGACAGTCTGCATTTCGCTACCTTATTGTCTGGATCCTATAGGGCAAAAAAGGTCCTTAAGGTCCTTATCTGGAATGTTAATGGCATTTCCGGAAAAATCAGAGAAGTGGAGCTCTTCGCACATAAGAACAACATAGATATTCTTCTCTTTACAGAGATCAGCACTAACCGAGGAGAAAATCTCCGTATTTATGGATATGCCTTTATCCAGCTTATAAGCCATCACGGAATACACGCAGCGGTAGTGAAGCTGCAGTATGGTGAGGACCTCAATTCGCATTTCCCACAAGGGTCATCAAGACACGTGCCATCCAGATGTCCACAATTAAAGTAGCCACGGGTTTTGAGTGAAATGGAGTTCAGTGCTATTTACTGCCCGCCCAGAAACAAAATAGAAGAACGACAGTTCACTGATATTCTTCGTGGTTCCGGACGAAGAGACCTTGAGGGTGGCATCTGGAATTCGCGCCACTGGCTATGGGGTGATAAATACAACTCCTCCAGGGGACGAGAACTAGCAGAAAGAATCTCCGTTAGTGGAGCCAAAATTCTCGCCACAGGATCACCAACCAGGTATTCAATGTGCCAACCCATACACCCTCCTGCATTGATTTTGTTATACACCATGGGGTACCGGATAATTGCGAAAGCAATTGCAATTGAGAGCTCGTTGTGTACGGACGCGTTTTTATTCCTCTGTGCCTAATTTCAATACTCGTGATATTTTTTCCGCCTTTTTACTATTTTTTATAGTTAATAATAGCGATATATTAAATAAAGGTATGTAATTGTTTGTGTATTGTTTAATCTGCTGTGCAATTACGTAGTTCTTTGGTTTTACATTTTTGTTATTCCTAGTGCAACTACTTTGTCAAATAATTTTGGCGCTAGCCCTTACAATTGTTTGTGTGGGTGTTTGTTTTGTTTTGATTGCGCTGTTTGCTTTACTGTGGACTGTGTTTGACCGTTTGTTGTTGTTGCTGTCTCGCTCTCTTGGTTAAAGCGTAGCGCTGATATTTACAGCAATATTTCCTTTGTCGCTCTAGTAAAGTGTTTGTCTTTGCCTTTTAGTTTTTGCTGTGCGCTCAATTTGAGTGACACTCGCTGTTATTTTATTTTACTCTCCTTTTGTTTTGTTTTGTTGTTGTTTTTTTTTTACAAATACCCAGTTGGAGCAATGTTGTGCTGCAAGAAAACTTGCAATATAAAGTGCGCGGATGATTTTGCTCAGCCGCCGTTTGTCCATTGCTGGTTGTGTGAAAATGTCATGCATGCCAAATGTGCAGGTCTTTCGGGTCGAGACTCCGATAGAGTTATTGCCATCCCCAAAAAAGGTTGTGGGGGTTTTAAATGGTCTTGCCCTACCTGCATTAAACTCCAATTTGATTTCTCGCGTATGTACAACATGGTGAGAAATCAATTCTTAAAATTAAATGTTGTCGCTAAGACACTTCTAAGCGATTTTGACTCAATTTCAGAATTGCTTAGTCAATTTAACTTTAAGTCCACATCCCAATGTCTGCCCCAATTTTTAAACGTTCCGTCTGTGGTGAATTCGTCAGCACATACGCCCTCAACTTCGTTGGCAACTCCTTGTCGTCAAGACCTTTCGCCAATTCTATCTCTTTCACCATCACCTGGCATTAAAAACATCGATGTTTCTCCTGCGCCATCTCTAGTTGGCGCTCCTATATCACCGGTTGTAGAACCAACTCCTATTTCAGAGCCGTATTCTCGAGCAGTAAACACTCGAAAACGTAGACCTTCCCTCGAGGCTAATACGCCTAATATAAAAAGTGGTATTAATATTCTGTTAATACCAACATTATCAGTTGTTGTCCCTCGCAAGCAAGTATTCGTATCTAGGTTATCCTCAGATACTACTTGTGAAGCGATTGTGGCCTATATTGCTGGTAAGTCCTCTGCCAGTGTGTCGGTCACAAAATATAACTTTGCCACGCTTTGGGAAATATCATCTTTTAAGATGAGCGTCCCACATGGCACGTTCTCAACCATATGTGATCCAAAATTTTGGCCACCTCATATGATTGTACATGAGTTTACGCCCACACGGCGAACTGTGCCATCTGTTGCACTTCCAGCCCCTAGTTCTGCCTTAGTATCTGAGGCTGTATCAAACTGTATCGTGTCCCGTTTCTTTATACATTCATTACCAGAATGTTAGAGGCCTCTTAACGAAGCTTAAAAATCTTTATTTGACTAGCTTTTCGCTTAATTTTGACATTATCGTTTTATCAGAGACTTGGTTAACTCCTACCATATCTGAAATTATGCCAAATCGATACTTTATATTTAGACAGATCGACAGATACGTCGTGGTGGTAACGTGTTAATTGCCGTCCAATCGACCTTTCAGTCTGATCGTATCTCTTTTAATATGCCTTCAGATATTGAAATTGTTGCTGTTAAAGTAACATCTTCAACACAATCTATTTACATTGTTTGCTCCTACATTCCCCCATCGTCTGATTTACATGTTTATATGCAACATATTACATGTATAAAAGAAATGTCTCTTCTAGTGAAGGATACTGATATTTTCATTGTGCTCGGTGATTTCAATTTACTTAACATCTCATGCACTTATTCCAATAACCTAAATTATCTTATGCCTTCCAGTAATCATGAGTTTTTAGATTGCATTCCTGATTTTTCAATATTTCAGATGAACATAATTAAAAACCATCTGAGTAGGATTCTGGACCTTATTTTTATTAATGACCATGCAAACTCATGCGTTTATAGAACTTCACCACTTTCTGTCCCCGAAGATCCTCATCATCCATCTAATGAGATTTGTATCTCACTTCTTGTTCCTTCTTCACTACCTCGTCAGCAAGTAACACGTCGTTGCTTTTGTAGGGGTAATTACTCCCTACCTATTGAACTTATTCTTTCAACTGACTGGTCTTTTCTTAATAGAGTCACTGATATTGATATTGCCCTTGGCACTTTTTATGACATATCAAACTCACTCTTGGACGTTTATATTCCTAACTACATCCCGTCGTTAAATTTGTCAAAGACCCCTTGGTTTTCTCGCAGACTTTCGTACTAAAAAAATGTTAAGTCTAAACACTTTAAAAAGTACAAGAAAACTGGCTCTAGTGTTGATTGGTACAAATATTCTGTTGCCAAGTCAAAGTTTGCCCTCCTAAACTTTGTATGTTACAAGAATTATCTTGCTCGTTGTAAAATACATTTTTCTCGCGATCCTAAGCAGTTTTTTAATTTTGTTAATTTGATAAGAAAATCTTCAATTTTACCTTCATCTTTTTTCTAGGGCTAGAGAAAGCTAACAACGATTCTGCTACAGTTGAGCTCTTCGCTAACTTTTTCCAATCAATTTACTCACCTATATCCTCCTTCCATTCATCTTATCCCTATAATATTCCTGCCTCCAACTTTATCTTCACTCCTACTATATTTTACGACTCTCTAACCGCTTCTATTAGTTCTTTAAAAGCTTCTTTCTCTCCTGGGCCTGACACCATTCCTAGTTGTGTCCTTAAGGAGTGCTGCTCCTCTCTGGTTGAACCGTTGCTTAAGTTATTTACTCAATCTCTTGAATCCACTAGGTTCCCTGTTCGTTGAAAAGATTCATATCTAATCCCACTCCATAAGAAAGGTAACAAGTCTGACATTTCAAACTACAAAGGCATCGCAAAGCTATCTGCAATTCCTAAATTTTTTTTAAGGATTCTTGTTTCTACTTTACAGCATTGCTGTAAATCAATTATATCCCCTGCCCAACATGGCTTTGTACAAGGTCATTCCACTGTGACCAATTTACTGGAATTTACCACTTTGGTAAATGATGCATTTTTAAAAAAAAGTCAATCCGATGTTATTTACACGGATTTTAGTAAAGCTTTTGACTCTGTCAATCATAATCTTCTTATCTTTAAACTCGATTGCATAGGTTTCCCACCCTCCTTATTATATTGGATTTCCTCTTATTTGAAAGATAGAACCCAAAAAGTGTCATTCCCATTGTCTCATGCATGCAGAAGATGTTAATCTGTTCATACACTGATCCCACTCAAAACTTTTTGCAAGAGGATTTGAGTGCTTTGCAACGCTGGTGTTTAACCAATCAGTTGCATCTTAATTGTGCAAAATGTATGTTTATGACATTTAGTCGTGTTAGAGGGCTATTGCCAAACGGCTTGGAGCCATCATCATCCAATATGAAATCCTGAACAGGTTCACAGAGTGCCCAAGCACATATTGCAAGCCTTCGATGAACTTGAGTACTAGAATGCAGTATTTATTAATATGCAACAAGCATTCGATAGGGTCTAGCATGATGGGCTCCTACAGAAAATTAAAATGCTCTGCCAGCGTCGAACTTTTGCTTCTTAAGATACTACCTTAACGATCGTATTTGTAAGGGCAGGATCAGGAATGCAAACTCCTCCGTACACCTAATGAAAGCAGGAGTCCAACAAGGCAGCGTACTTGGCCCCCTGCTTTACTCCATTTTCACTGCTGACCTAACCGACCCCAGTAACGATCACATGATCTCTCTAGCGAAGGCACTTATACCAACTTATGCTGACGATGTTGCTGTTCTTTACAATTCAAAGAGCCCATTTGAGGCGGTAAGCAAAAGACGTGGCCAAAGAATGCAACAGCTGCGTTGGCTGACCAACATAAGAAGCACAATGACGCTGAGAGCTAAAAGAGCAGTATATGTCCACTGTATCATGCCCATCTGGCTGTACGGAATACAGATCTGGGGGATCGCTGCAAAGACATCCTACAAACGTATCCAGGTACTCCAGAATCGTGCCCTAAGGCAGATAACCAACTGTCCCTGGTACGTCCGTGGTTCCACCCTACACAGAGACCTTTATCTGTATACCGTTGAAGAGCACATCGCACGACACAACAGCCGATACAGTGATATGCTTTTAAGACACCGGAGTGCTCTCGCAAGAGGTTTACTCCCTGCTAGACCTCTAAGGCGCCTAAAGAGAAAAGTTTACGCCAAGAACATCATTCAGCAGTGATACCCTTCTCCTTGCTGTCACTATACTCCTCAAGCTTTAAATCTATAATTTTCATACTATAGGGCTTGGTCTGTAGATATGTTTATAATGTGATGCTATGGTGAATGTACGGCTTCTGCACTTAATAAATTTATTTATTTATTAAAAAAAAAAATCCTCAGTTCCTTTTCTATCCTTTGCTATTCTCCATACCCTATACATCCTACTTGTTTTTTTCTGAGTGGGTAAGAGACGGTAAGAGATTTAGATATAAGACTGTTGCGAAGTACACGTCTTCACTGGTCAAGTGAAAGACGGGAACTGAGCAAAGCAGTTTATTAATATACTTTTGTATTATTCGTCGTGAAACCGTTTTTCTCTTTTTAGCCCACGTCCCTTTCGCTTCGTCCCTGCGCTTGTGTGTTGTAATTGAAAAAAAAGTTGATTTTTTTTTATTTTAGGATATTTATTTATTAAAATAATTATATTTTGCTTACTTTATAAATAGTAGCACACTTAAGTTTTAAACTTATGCTAATCTCTGATAGAGCTCTCGGCAGTAATGATTTTAATAAAGTTTTTCAAAAAATGTTATTTATATACTATGAGCTAAGTTTAGTATTAGGTATTAACAATATATATCGCAAGAATGTGTGAAAATTAAGATAAAAGATAAGGGTGGGAAAGGAAAAGGATGCTAGTTGGTGTTTTTTGTCTCTTTCAGAAATTGAGGTATCAAAACGTTTGTTCTCTGAGGACAATATATTTGATTGAATAATTTTTTTATTCGATGTCCTCAAAATGTGGTATATAATTGGGGTGCCATTGGGGTTTTGTATAAAGCCATTTTTGTCTAGATAGAGGAATGGATTCGGGGGGCGCAAAACCATTACCGATTGCTCGTTTAAAATAAGAGTCGCTTTCATAGTATGGGGCTTCAATAATGTTGTTCGAACTGTCTAGGCATATGCAAATATGCCTTCTGGTTGTCTATTCTTATGTTACATGTTTGCTACATTGTAAAGTTTGTTATTGGAGTAGAACTTTATGAATTTACTTTTTGGGGTTCTGTACAATGAATTCTTAGAATTCTTCTTTCCAAAAGTCTTAATCTCTCCATGTACGACGGGGAGATTAGGAACCAGATTGGGCATCCATAAATAATTATTGGTCTGATGACTGATTGATATATATATATATATAATAACTTCGTTATTTAGGATATTGGAGCTAAATGGTTTTTTGTATATCTGATACGCATTCATTGTTTTGGTAAGTTTCAAATTTATGTGATCGTTGAAGTAGAGAAATTTTATCGAAATATACCGCCAAGTATTTGACTGTATTAGCAAGAGATATGGGCACGTTGGAAATGTTTGAAAAATTTTTAATTCCTTCCAATTTTTTCCTGACATTATGATTGCATTTAGCAACTGGCGGACGGAAGAGATGCGCGATTCCCTACATTTATTTTAAGGTGCTTATTCGATGTAAATTCAATAGCATTGAAACTTTTTGTAGATTCCTGTTAATATTGGCTATTGTGTTGTCTGCGTTATAGATCACAATATCATCGGCATAAGCTATAATATTGTCAGTTTTTGTCAGTAGGTCATGAACAAAAAGGGCCCTGCTGTAGTCCATTGATTACATGAACCGTGTCAAATGCTTTTTCAAAGTCAATAAAACATGCGCCAACAGCATATTTTTTATTCCAGTTCCAGTTAAATTGGGAAATTAACAGTTTGAAAGCATGAAGAGCCGAGTGGTCGTATTTGAAACCAAACTGCTTATGACAGTAGAGATTGTGTTTGCCACATATTTAAATTTAAATTATCTGGTACTTCAATTACGTTGCTAATGTTTCGGAGTAGACTTATAGGTCGGAGATTAATTTTGCTGTTATTTCATTGGAATTAATACTAGCTTAGCCGTCTTCCAATTTGCAGGGTAGTATATTATTAAAAATTGAGCAACATTCTAAAGAAAGACCAATTGGTATGTTTTTAATTATTATATTTGGAATCTGGTCAATTCCTGATGAAAATTTGGGTTTTAATTTAGAAAATATCATTCGGTGTAACAAAATAGTTATCAGTCTGGACAGCTCTCAGGCGATAAGCTCTTTTATTGTCGTTAAATCTTGTAAGTGTAGTTTGTATGATAAGTTATCAAATCTGTTTTTAATCTCTAAAAACTGATTGAAGCATTGGTCTAAATAGTCATGAACTATATTAGGAGTTGCGCAACTCTGTTTTTCAGAGTGGACTAATTCAAAAAAGTGTCCTATTAAATTGAGAATAGATTACTCGTCTTCTATTATAAAATTATTCGTAATTGGGTCTTTGTCATGAAAATTGGGTGATTATTAGCTTTTTGAAGATGATTAATAGAATCGATGGTATCTGTGATAGTTATGTGATCTAGGGGGTGGCTGCTACTTATAAGCAAACATTTTTTCATTGTAGAAAAATTTGAATGGATCGGCAGGAGTCAGACTAAGAAGCTTGGATTCTATTAAATATATCCGGGATAGTTATGGGATCTAGGGGGTGACTGCTACTTTTAAGAAAACATTTTTATTATAGTAGAAAATTTGAATGGATCGGCAGGAGTCAGGCTAAGACGCTTGGATTCTATTAAATGTAGATTTATATTTATATTTTATGAATTTCTTAATGAGCTTTAATTTTGTTTTGGCTTGTTGTAAAATAGAGAGAGATACAATCCGGTCTAGTCTATTGTGTCTTTATATGAGTTTTAGATTTTTGCTCTTCTCTTTCTGCAGTTTTTTGATAACGCTATTCTTTGTAAGTACTTCTAGTGGATGTGTATGTTTATGTTCAGGCACGATTGTGTTGATTGGAGTTAAAATGATATTTTCTTGTTTTGATAAATGGTAGTCTATTTCTGAGGTGGTTAAGTTATAACTTAGTTATGGGTGGGCCATTTATTGGTACGTTTTTAAAAATGCGATCAAATGAGCTTACATTGATATTTTTATTAATTTTTTTGTTGTTGTGAAGCTAAAAGTATCCGCGTTAAAAATGAAAAACGACTTTGAAAATAAGTTTTTAAAATTTCAAAACGCTCTTCAAGATAAAACATATTGTTTCGCGCCGCGGACGGTATAACTAATAAACTGTCGAAATTTCGGGTCTGTACCAATAGTACCACCCACCCAGTATTAGGAGTTAGTACTTCAATTTAAAGCAAGAACAAGCATATATTTTTAAATAAAACCCAATTGGTTTTTTTGTAATCGCGTTTTAGATGTTGTGGAACTTCTGGGATAAGGAAATAATCATCACTATTCTGATAAGACACCTCTATTACAATTGCACGGTGGTTGCTGTCATAATTCAAGCATTTTAGACAGCTTACTGAGTTATTGGCTCTGTCTATACGCAAGTTGTGATCTGCTATACATATATCTAGATAGGAGTTTGATCTTTTATATGACGGTGTTTCGGAGTCATATAAATTACAGCGATCTTTGATTTCGTTTTTTATTAAGAAGTTTTTCAGTGCGTTACCTTTTGGGTTATTACAGCTATTACGCCAGCTTGTGTGCTTACAGGTCTTATCACCAGCTGTAATATAATAGTGATTATTATGGTCAAGTTTTAGTGTTTCAAATAAGAGATTAAGCTCCGTTTGAAAGGAACCGTTGTCGTTTCCTGATGGACAATAAACTGTCAACAGAGAAATGCATTTATTAGATCGTAGGTAAAGCTTGACTGCACATTCTTCAAGGTGAGAGAAGGAGTTTAAATTGCGGTTGTAATATTATTGGAACTTTATATTTTTTTTTATTAGTATTGCTACGCCTCCTCCTTTGGAGCTAGTGATTGTTATGTAACCGTTTATATCAAGCTTGTGTTTACGATTTAGTTTGATTTCATTTAACATTACAATATCAGGCTTGTTGTCAGCGATACCCTGATAGAACTCGATCCTTTAGGATGTACTGACCAGAGAATTTACATTAATTGATATGATTTTTAATGTGTTTTTTAATATAGTGAGGGATTTTCGACTAGGGTTCATGCCGAATCTACTATGTTGCAAAATGCGTCCACACGGGCGGTTTGAAATTCGAGTTGTTCTTGGAGATTTTCTATTTGTTTATTTAAAGCTAAAATATTTTTGAATATTTAGAACAACGGAATCATTTTGGGAGTCTACATTGGGGTTACTTATAATAGAGTCCTTACATACGGCATATCTTATATAAGGGTTATTTAATTTTGTACCGTTAATTGGCACAGCAATACACTTAAGATTATATATAACCAAAGTTTCTTTATTATTTATATCAGCTGCCTGCTGCAACTACAAGTAAATTGGTTTAATTTTAATAGTTAAAAAAGTTGTAGCATCCATGAACAATAATTGATATAATTATAGGATACGTGTATAATATAATAATATGATTAATATTAAATTGCAAAGTTATCTGTACTGTTATCTTTTCGTTTTTTATTTTTTGAATTCGATAATTTTGATGCATTGTTATTCGTCGGCTAAAATCTTGTAAATGAACCTAAAGCCGTCATTTAAATTTCACAGGGATCACTGCAATTTAACGACAAAACATTTCGTAAAACATGCCCTTGAAACAGTAGGTAATTTACAAAGCTCAAATTAAGCTTATACAGTTGCCTCATACTTAATTTATAAAAAGACAAAACATTGTCCTTATTTCATTTATCGCATATGTACTCGTCGTCATTAAGTAACGCTTAACGCCCACGTATCACGGAAAAAATGCACTTTTAGTAACGTCATACAAAAGAAATTAGGAGCCAAAAAGTATACAGTGTAAGGTGTCGGTATCCTCTGCAACAGACACTTTATTATGTAATAAATACAATCATTCTGTCAATGAATCGAATAACATCCATGAACAACAAGTTATTCAAGTAATTAAAATAAAACATTCTCAGCTACAAATATTTCTCGCATTTAGAACAGATGTTAGAGGAGAAATACGAACATTAAGCGAGAATGCAATATACATAAGCAGTATATTTTTCATTATTCGGCTAACAATTTTGCTTTTTGAAATAAATAGGATTAGTCGAAAATATAATAAGCCCTAGTAAAAGTCCATACAACGGTCCAGTAGTAGGTAAAAAGGTTAGTAATTGATTTTAAAAATTAAACCATAATTAAACCCAGCGGTGATCCTATAAATTAGATTAGCATGATTCTTTTCAACAATCGATTTGAAATCCGTTTTCACCAAATATTGTCGTAATTTTAAAATAATAATAAAAACAGCATTTTCCAATATTAATGGAAAATACGAAATTCTCCGATTGATATTTGCGCTTGCCAGCGCACCTAGTATATTTCAAAGAGCAATGAATATCATATTAAAATATTATATTACTCACATATATTAAATGAAAAAAATTAATAAATCTTGTTACATTTATATGGACGATATTTTTATTTTTTTAATTTTATTTTTTTATAGCCAAGCCACTTACTTAACTTTTACAAGAACATAATGGCATGGACATAACAATTTAGCTTTCAGAACGTAAAATCATCTTTTATTTGTATCTTAAATTATTGAATTATTAAAATAACTCAACCAGAATATTTTTTTCTCACCACAGACGCTTCCGATCTTGCCATAGGATCTGTCCTTTTAAAAGTTAACAAACCAATCACTTTTGTTTCAAAAATTTTAAGTAAGACATCAAGAGAAGTAGAACATCAAAAGAGAATTGTATGCCATAGTATGAATACAAAAAATTCTAAGGAAATATCTGTATGGCGTAACAATGCAATGTGTTTATCTGTGCTTGTGGTATATTTTGTTTATTTTGTTTATTTGTGTTAAAATAATTAATTTTTTTTTTCCCTATAAAACTATTTTATTTAGTGTGATACATCGTTCGCCTACTTGTGTAATTATTTCTAGTGCTTAACGTAGATTTTAACTCTTTTAATAATAATATTTTTCTTATCAGTAAGTTTTTGTTTTTGCTTTTTGTTTAGCGTCAGTGCATTCTCGCGCAGACGTTAGTTGTTGTTAATTTCAGTTTGCTTGCTCTCTAACAGTTTCATTTCACCGCTCTTTATTATTTACATGCATTTAAGCATACTAACCCTGTTTGTTGTAGCTGCTTTTTGTGCATGCCGCTCTCCCTCAGTTCTTTCTCTCTCATTCTTGTTCTAACTGCATAGCTTGCATCATTCAAAAAACACTGCATCCCAGTTGTTGTTGTTTTGATTTTGCGTATTCGATAATAAGACTGTTCGTGCATTATTTCTGCTCCTTGTTTTTCCTTTTCTTGTGCAGCGCATTTGATATTTTTGACTCATTTTGAATCATTGTTAATTTTCATTATATTTGTAATTATGTCGGTCTGCTGTATTTAAAATTGTAAATGTCAGTCTGATTCCAAGGCTGAACTAATTTATTGTTGCTTGTGTGACAATACAGCACATGTTAAATGTGCTGGTTATGCAACCAAAGAAAACGACTATATTTCCAATAAACCTGGACTTAGATGGTGTTGCGAGTCTTGTCGCGAGGCTGAATTGAATTTGCAAAAATTCATGAGGCAGACAAGACAGGGTTTTAATACCCTCCGAGCAGAATTCACCAAACTACATGGTGACTTCCAGAAGTTGGATTTTAATTTTAATAAAAATTGT
>JAWNNK010001010.1:0-24401 GCA_035045065.1 Hirtodrosophila trivittata
ACCCAGCTGCATCGGTGCTCTTTTTGAACGGTTGGCCATCGATATTCTGAGGCCTCTGCCAACTACATCCCGCGGCAATGGGTACATCGCTGTTGTCATGTGCTACTTCACCAAGTTGCCAGAATGTATCGCGATCCCGGATCAGACAGCGGAAACGGTAGCATGAGCGCTGTTGCATGAGGTCTTCAGCCGTTTTGGTATCCCATTCACGCTTCACTCCGATCAAGGTCAGAATTTTGAATCGAAAGCGTTCTGAACGTTTCTACAAATCCTCGGAGTAGAGAAGACACGCACTACCCCGTTGCATCCCCAGTTAGACGGAATGGTCGAGCATTTTAAACGCACGCTACTGGATTACCTAGCGAAATTCATTGCGGCGGACCAACGTGACTGGGATCAGTTACCCTTAGCCCTGTGGGCTTATCGCTCCGCTCCACATGAGGCAACCAAGTTCTCCCCTTCCCGACTGCTGCTCGGACGTGAACTCCGCTTACCTCATGAGCTGTTGTACGGTCGACCGTCCCCGGATGCGAAAAATTACCCTACGTTCGTGAGTCAACTGCCGGAGGATTTTCACCAAATTCACCAGACGGTGCGTGACCAACTCATAGCCGCTGCCGCCAAGAACAAGGCCCAGTACGACCTGCGATCAGATCCGCTCGAGTTTGAACCAGGCGACGAAGTGTGGCTGTACGCACCAGTGCAGAAAGTTGGTCGATGTCTAAAACTGCAAACAGATTGGCTCGGACCAGCGACCGTTTCCCGGCGCTACTCGGACTTGGTCCATGAGGTGCGTTTGTCCGGCAAAAGGACGACTAAGACGGTGCACGTCAACCGCCTTGCCTTTTCCAAAGATCGGCTCCAGAAAATCTCGGCCAGGAGGCTCGAGTCTCGGAGGGGGGTAATGTAGAGAATTTGAATTCGTGCGCCCACGATCGCATGCGACCTTGGGTATCGGCAGGCACTCTGACCCCGCGCAGAGAATGCCAAAAAAGTGCATCACTCGCCTCTTCTTTATGCAATTCATTGCGCACCTACGCTTTTGGTACCGACTTTTTAACGAAGAGCAATAAAACAATTAAACACATACACGTCGTTTGATTTGTTAGTGATCCAGAGAAGACCAACACCTAAAACCAACCAAACAAAAACTTCATCAACCGCTCGGCTGACCAAAACCGCTACAATACTAATACTTACGTATTAGGAGCAATAGTATATAGAGGCATAGTAGTATTGAAGTATTATGGTATAAGTGTGTTAGTAAAGTTAGGAATTATAAGGAAAAAAAAGTAGTTCAGAAATTTTGAGGATACGGGAAAGGGGAAGGATTTCTTCTAAGGTAAAGGAGAATAGAGGACTTTACGGACTGAAGGGATATTTCTCTTGAGAAGACGTGGAACAGCAAATTAAACTTTACACATAAGGCATGAAACGAGCTGTGTAAAGCGTAATCATTTGTGCACGTAGAAAGGGCAAGTGGAATAAAATTCGTAGTTGTTCTACGGGGAACAGAAAAATTGACACGACCTAATAAATAAGACGAACTAATGTCACCATAATTCAATAACGACGGAAGATTAAAAAGGAGAAGCCTACTGGAATACAAAGGTTAACAAAGTTTAGGGTACGAATTTAATCCACGTAAAGCAAACAATACAAATTGTTTCTGACAGACCTAATGCGATCCTGGTTGGTGCTATAATGTGGACACCAAATGCAAGAACAGTATTCAAGGATCAGTCGAACAAGAGAAGCAAAAGTAAGGCTTCCTCACCTGCTGAGTCACGGTATCATTCTTATGAGTTTGAGACTCTTGCTGTTGTTTTGTCTATAAAACATTTGCGCCATTATTTGTTGGGCAGAAGCTTTGTTGTCTTTACTGACTGTAACTTATTTAAAGCTTCAAAAACTAAACATGACCTATCTCCCAGGGTGCAAAGATGGTGGGCTTATTTACATTTACATTTGACTTACAATAGAGAGAAGGTAAACGAATGGCTCATGTTGACTTCTTCTTAAAAAATATGCCTTTAGCTGATTTGCTTACTACAACTTGCAAAATTCCTGAAAAACGAGTTAATTTGGCAGAAATATCTAGTAATTGTCTTCGCTAAACAGCGTCAGGATTTCAAAATAGTTAATATTGCAAATAAATTCAGAGACAATACTCTTGCGGTAGATATTGTAAAAACTTACGAATTGACAGCAGGAATACTCTATTAAAAAATTCAGCGAAATGGTAGAGCTCGATCTTTATCAATTGTTCCTCTAGCATTTAGATAGTCCGTAATAAGCCAAATTCACGAATCAACCATGCACTTGGTTTCATAATATGTCTAAGTACAATATATTCGAAAGCTTGTTGAAAATTGCATAAATGCTGTAACGTCGGCTAAATATTTGTTTGGAGTACCAAATCACATTATAGCAGATAAGGGAAGGTGGTTTGCCAGCACTAGATCTAGTACGTTTTGTTCACAACAGAAAATAAATTTGTATTTGATTGAGATCGGTGCAAGAAGAGCCAATGGATAAGCTGAACATGATATTAGCACGTTAAAAAACATGCATCCGGTGTTGGCAAGACGCATAAGGAGAGGTTCAGTTAGCCTTAAACTGCTCCGTAAGTCGAGTGACAAAGGCAAGTCCCTTAGAATTGTTTATTAGCAAAGTTGTTCGTCCGTTAGGGTTGCTTCCACCCTGTGGCATGGCACATGAGGTTGATTTGGAGGAAGTAAGAGCATAAGCAGTTCAAGTTATTCAGTTGCAGCAACATATAACAAGGAGCAATTTGATAAAAACAAAGCTTAAATTATTAGATGCACAATGGGAGATGTTGTGTTGTTAAAAAATTAAAAGAGACTTCTTCAAAATTAAATTAAAATTAAATTAAATCCCTAAATTTATCTTAACTCACGTGTAATTAAATAAAATAAAACAAATAAGTTAGCGAGATTGCTATCTTGCTATCAAAATATACTCAAATAAATATATCTACGAGGTCTGCCCAAAAGAAAAGGTGAAGATTTTGCTCACTGTTTTCGTTAATAATGAATAATTTCATAATGAGTTCTTGCCATTTGGGCGGATTCACCAGATTTGGCTCCCCGCGACTTTTTCCAATTCAAAATCTGAAAAGAAAGGAGACCGTTTTGCAACAATTGATGAGATAAAATTGGAATCGTAAAATATCGAAAAGCGCATTATTATTATTATTATTATGTCAGGATAATATATTTGAGAAAGCCACTGCGACGTTCCATCGCTATGGCCCATCTAAGTTATTAGGTAGCGAGACAGATCCCACTTCTGATGTAAGATCGTCATTATTGTTTTCTGCCATTGTTATACGCACAACGACTTTCGGTCGTACCGAAGTTCTTAACGCAACAACTCTGCGGCGTCACTTCTTTTACTTCTACCCCTACCGAACCACACTCAGAGACAGCGACACTACGCTGTCGCCCCGCTATAACAGTTCTTCACAAAGCTACAATATGCAGACAGCCAATCACAACACGACTAGAGACTGATGCAATATTACCGTAATGATGGAATTACTATTCTGGTAAAATACCCGAAAAGCATAGTCACACACACAACCATATCCCCAGTATTCACCGACATATATTACTATAAAAATCATATGCTATTTAAATTATATTCGACAATGGTCTCGAAACGGAACAGAATATGTGCGTGTGTTTCATTTGGATATTCGTCCTGAGCCTCATCTTTGAAATGTTTTCTGTCGCGTGGCAGGGGTTACTCTTTTTAAAATTAAGCTCAGAATGATCGACACAAAACCGCACAATTTGTAATGTTGAATGAAAACCCAGCCTCCGTTGAATAATTAGAATATTTAGAGCAATTTGAAACTTTTCTAACGATAGATCGAAGTCTGAACGGCCTAGATATATACTTATATCTGCCATCTGGTATAACAAACACTGTATACTCAATAAAATTCGCATTTTATGGAATTTTTTAATATCCTCGTTAGTCCAGCTCACGGCTTATATCTGAGTAAGCCGGCCAGTTCTCATAGCACACAGTTGACAGACCCGGCCAATTAACTCGGATCCCGATCCTTCCAAATATTCCGAACTTCATTACAAGGCACTCACCGTGCAAGCTTTAATCGAAGCTTACAACATTCAGTTCAGTTGTTCAGTTGTTTATCTCATTGCAGGACTTCAGACACTTTAAATTGCCTCTATACTTAGTGGTTAATTTTTGTTCTTGGTTTGATGACACGAAAAATATTTGTATCAAAAAATTAAATTAGTATTTCGCAATGACATCATTAAATTACATCATTTTGCATGTCTTACTTACCCCTTATTATGCTTTCACACACAGCTACTTTCTTACCATTGGGTCAACCCAATGGAAACTACAGGCACAGGCACACAAATGCTGCCGCAAAAAAAGTGAGTTATAATTCTGACAAAATAAAAGATAGAGACAAAATAACAAGTCCCTATTAAAAAGCAGATTTTTGTTCTCGGCTTGCCCCTGACACTTCAGCTGATGACGTTAAGACCTACATCCAAACCAAGATGAAACTGTCTGATTTATATGTTGGTAAATCTAGATTTAGTTATACTAGGGAAATCAACTCTTTTTCAATAAGCGCTTCTTTCGGAAGTATTGAACAGTATGTATTGCAATGCCTTCTGGTCGAAAGACTTAATTGCAAATGAGTTTGAGTCAAGAAGAAAAAATCGGCATTCGATTGCACTGCCTCGAAACTCGAATGGTGCTTTAACATCCAGTAATTTGCCAAAGAGCTAACTCTTCTTTTATCTTTTCAGAACGTAAAAGGTCTTAATTCTTAGTAAGCTTAGTAAACTATGCGTAGATGGTATTTCCTTTGAATCTATAATAATTATCTTAACTGAAACCTGGTTAAAGCTCGAAATTTCTGAATTTTCCTTATTTTGCAATATATACAGATCTTTTTAGATGCGCTCGTTCGTCGCGAATAGGAGGTGGTGTTTTTATTGCTGTGGATCGTGATATTTTATCGCAACTTGTTGTACATGTACCATGTATATATATATATTTATATTTTCATATTTCATTACATTACTACTTTCTAGTAATGATTAACTATTTATGTTTGGTGACATTAACTTGGATGTGGTATGGTGTGACTATCCAAGTGTTTTTATGCCATCATCAAAATATCGCACAGAATTTGGATGTAGCAGTCTTTCTGGACCCATCTGTGAGTCTAATAGCCAGCACTGACACTCCCGCAGATGGTGGTATCACTGTAGTATTTACTGCTGAACCATATACAATTCCTACATTAATCTTGAGATTTGAAAACTTATTTTTACGGTTACTCGCTCGTGACGTACCGTTCTATCTATTGTTGGCTCAGTTGGTGCCATCCCTGTTGCTGCCACTACCACGCCTGTATCTATTGTAGTATTCCATGTACTGCTTCACTTATTCCTGGTGACACTTGTACTAACAGCACTAACTTAGCTGAATGTAGTATTACAGCAGGATCCCCTTCCTTTCACATAGCTGTTGCCCCACGTAAAGAAATCTGTGTTTCTCGTCTTTAGCTTCTGAAGATTTAGTTCACCACTAAATTTGCACGACACTAGGCGCTGTGTTCTTTTTTGATAGAGTGGTTAAGAAATTTAACTTCAAGTCTAATACAAATATTTTTTCTTTTAAGAATTTTGTCCTTGATATATTGTACAATACATGTCAAAAAGCTGCTTGAGTATTCTCGACGAGGACCAAATCAACTGCTTCTTCAGCAGTCGATACAATGAAAGGCTGTTGAGGCATAGCAATTGACTGGCAAGCACACTAGCTAATTCAACTTTCATACGACGATTACGATGTCGACAATTTTTAAATTAAATATATTAAATTAATTTGAGCTTTAAAATTCAATATAACCATATATATGTAGAGATTACATAAGGTAAGATGTAAACATAGTTTGTACAGCTTAATCATAAGTCCTTAGACATACAATAACTATATTATAAGAATATTAAAAGGCGTCTATACAGAGGAATACAAAAGATAGATAAATGAGTACATTTTCACCCAGCGTAACTATCTGATTTAATAATTAAAAAAAAAAAATCTGGCTTAATCCATGTCCAGTTTTTACATATTCACTGACCACCATGGAGGTGGAGGCTTATGGCATGTAAGTTCTACACTGGTATTGAATTTATTGTTAAGCTTCAAATGGAGTCTCACAATATTTTTGTGACATACTTAATCTTTTGAATCGGAATTCTCTATGTACGTTTACAGGCTTTACGCCTCCAGCCTTCAGGATGATACATCCATGACGCAAAAGTCACATACTATTTCTTTGTCATCTTCTTATGGTTCCGATTAGTTATTCCGTTCTGCCCAGCATAAATTTGTCGATCACCCGTCTGAACTGACCCTGGCGCAAAATAACCATGCAGCATAGGTAAATTACACTGGCCAACAAATTTTTTTTGTTCCCTCCACTTCATGAGTCATTTTTTACAAATTTTGGGATAAGTAAAGCGATAATAACAATAAAAATTGTTTACTAGGTCTTAGTTTTTTTTTTAATGATTGAGAGAAAACGATAAAAAGTAATCAGATATGTTTACAACATTAAAAGTATGTTTGTAAACTTTTTATTGAAATTCAAATCTTCAAGTGATGACAAAGCACAGAATCAATTTTTAGCTTCATGGAATCGCTCTACTTTGACTTTTGTCTTGTTAGTGAGTTCTGGAGCAACCCTACGCAGAAGCCAGCAGTTATCCGCAATCGGTGTTTCATTCAAACGATCCTGATATCTCCGTACCATCACAGAAATATCCTCTTCGAAACTTTCCCTACGCTCATCACTGATAGCTCTACAACAAGGAGGAAAAAAAAATCGATATAGGGGTGGAGAAAATGGATTTTGAGAGACATAATGCATCCGATTTCATGGTTTTTTTTTTTGTAAAAACACCGTTACCAACTGAGAATAGTTATCATCTCTTTTGCTCCCTAAAAATCCATGCATCACTCCGTTGAAGGCTTGCCAAGCTTCATTTTCTGTCCCTTCTAAAATTAGTTCGAAAGCAGGATCCCTCACAAATTAATGTATGTGAGGCCTAACAGAGATAACCATAACTTTTGTACTCAATCTTAGAAATTTTTTTGTCAAATAGTTAATAGCTAAGCCTTCTAAGTGCCTTTCTTTGACGAAATTCTTCATTTAACTTAGTTTGATATACAGGGGTGGAAAATAACATATTTTACATCCACGAAAGACTCGGGAAGAACATTTCTCTCACTAGGGTAAAAACCAAGACCAGATCTGCTATGATGTGATTTCCTGTCAATGCTGTCCCACATACATAAAAAGCAACAGTATTTAGTGTACCGCAGTTGCATTCCTAAGAGTACAGCAATTACACTAACAGACCACAGATTTTCCACATATGTTCATTATATTTGATTGAATCGAGCAGGGTTGTCTTATTTGCATATGAGTCCTTCATGTGAACTGCATAACCAACAGGAATATAAGAAAGATAGTTGTATTCCCGTTGTGAAGCAATACAGCTTTCAAACTGAGCTTGGAATAGTCTATGAATACCCATTCAATTGAATCATATTCCAAATTCAAACAGTTCAACAAACCATAAACGTCACAGCAAAAAACGAGATTTTTTTTTTTTAATAAAAAGAAAGCAGATCCTGTTGACGATGTCTATATTTCGTGATCCTGACATATTGTTGAAGAAGGTTTCATTGCTGTAACCTTGACCTTACGCGCCTTCTCTTTTGACAAATCAAGGTCTCGATTAAGATCACTCAAATGTGATGTAGTAGTCACAGCAGCACCGATCTGGGCCAACGCAATGGCAACAAAGACACTTGGGCAGCCATGCAGGGCCACATATCACACGTGCGCCTTACGGGTGGTGAGTGCATTCCGCACAGTCTCGGACGACGCAGCTCTTGTTCTCGCCGGCATGATACCGCTTGATCTGCTTGCGGCGGAGACAAGAAGCACCGAATTGACAGCAGCAGCGAAACGTAGCTCCACTCTGGAAAAGTGGCAGAAGAAATGGAGGACTGCGGCCAGCGGCGTTTGGACAAGGCGCATCATTCCCGATGTGCGCCATTGGTTGAATAGAAGTCACGGACAGGTTGACTTTTACTTGACGCAACTGTGCCCAGATTATTGAAGACGCAGAACATGTATTTTTTGTCTGTCCTCGATTTACTGCTGAACGGGAAGAGCTAAGTCTAAGCAGTGGGAGACCTTTTTCAGTCACAGACTTATTAGACATCCTACTTAGCTCGCAAAACAATTGGCTAGAAATTAGCCACACATGTGCAGTAATCATACAATCCCTGAGTCGGGCTGATAGACAGCGCAATCTAAATTCAGACTCTAGAAGAGTTTCTAGATGAGGCTTTCATGCTATTCATACCTTGCGGTTCAGTACCTCGGGAGGGAACGGGGAGTAGGGTTAGGTTTAGTCGGTGAAGGTCCCATACTTTTAGGCTTTTAATGCTTCCTCCCTATTATAAAAAAAAAAAAAAAAATGAGGCACAACAGCGCAGCGCCCACACACACACACGCACGCACTCACGCATACGTACACGAAGAGTAAGACAAGGGGATATTTGGCTCACAGGAGAAATTTTAGAACTTAGCTTGGTGGGGATAGGGTATCGTGGGAGTTGATCACTCCGACTGATTTAGTCTGTGCGGTTGATCATCTTTTACCTCAAAATCAGGGTTATGAGATATTGGGCTCTTCTCCTTCCAAACTGTCTTCATTTTCTAATTCCAAATCATAATTTTGAGGTGGAGTAGAAATTGGTAAGCTGTCTGAATGTGGAATATATCTAATGGCAGATGGAAGAACTCGTCTTTTTTCATTGGCAATTCTTATTTTATGGCAGGAATCAAGCAAAATCATCTGTATGGTTTCTAGGCTCTCACCAAATCATACGTACAGCAAAAGTACATTGATCGCTTTCTATTTTTCAGCCATTCTCTTAATAAAACTAAACATATATTGTATATATGGGGAACCAATTGCTTATCCTGGTTCTCTAACTTTATACCATAATAATGCTGGTAGGCAGTCTTCACAAGGAGGTGTATATTTTTTCTGTTATGAAAACGTTATTTCACCACATATGTAACAAAAATTGTTCACTAAATTCACACATTTCCGTGGCATGTTGATGTAACGAACTTTAATCTTGGAAACACTCCAAATAAGAGTTAGCCCACTAACTTTGCTAGAAGACCCTTACTGTCGTACTTTACGAAATGATATTGTTTTTAAAGTTTTTGATGGGTGTGTCCCGATGGTTAGCAGACTGACATCTCACCAAGGTCCACTTTGGTTTATTCCAAGATTATCCAATATAAAATTTTGGACATTAAGTCTTGGCATTTTAAAAAATTAAAAAAAAGTGTTCGTAAACTGTTATTTCTTAATACTCTATTTGCCGTTTAAATTTTTTTGACTTAAAGATTTATCTTTTTAAAAATTATTTGTCTATCGATGTATTGATACTTTCCTGCCATGTGTGTAATTTTTCTTTGCTTTTTTGTAATCTTTATTACTCTTAGCAGGCCAGATGTCGAATATTACTGCAAGACAAATAAAATAGAAGTATTACTCATATCGGAGATGCACTTTCCCTTCAGTTCATATATTTCAATCATAGACATGACCTAACATACGCCAATCACACCAACGGAATAGCTTTTGGTGGTGTGAGTGGCCATTCTCATAAAAAACTGTATTTAATAAATTGAGCTCCCACCCATTCGGGAGGACTGGATATAATGTGCAACAGTGAAAACTTACAGTTGCTCTCGTTTACTGCCCACCAAGGCACAATGCGAGAGATGAGGAGTTTGGTCAGCTAATGAACAGCCTTGGCTCGGGATTTCTCAAAGGATATTTGAGTAGGTTATTTTAGCGCCAAAGACTCTTGGTGTGTCTCCAAAGCCAATAAATCCAAGCGACAGGCCCGAAACAGACAAATCCGGAGATTAAATTTAACCCATTTTACTGGAGAGCCAACAAGGTCCACTGACTATTGCCATATCCATATCCCGTAGCAAGTACCAAGCTACGACTCAGGCAATTGTCAATGAGGACTTGTTCTCCGACCACAGCGCAGTCCCACTGCTTACAAGTGCTGCAATCATCAACAAATCCGTCAGCAACAAGCTGATATTTAAAATAACAAACATCGTATAATATATATAATATATATATATATATATAATATCAAAACTGTCTCATCAGAAACACCAACGAAAACCCAGTCATGGGCAGTGGTCAAGACGTAGAGACCGTAATTTTCGAACTCACAAAAACTTGCATATCGCTGCAGCATATGCGATCCAAAACTTAGCTCATGTCCTAGAATACTAGACAGAGATATCCTCTTTTGGAACCCCCAAATAGCCGAATTCCCTAAAAAAGAATTATGGCTCAAGCGTGTCTGGTTCCTTTTGAAAAACTCCAGGGACAAAGCAGCACTAAAAAGATATACAAGGGCGCTTAGGGAGGTGCTTCTTAGCCTCAGGAAGAGTACCTTTGTCTTCTACCTGTAGCATATTGAACCCGCTGACCCTCACCGCAACCTATAGCAAGTAACTAAAAATATAATGAGGCCAACTAAACGTCATAACAAATCCAAAGCTCAAAGGACAGCGTGTGAATCTGATGCGAACAGGACCACTGAGTTGGTAGGTCACCTTAACCAGATCCACACCAGAAAAGAGGCCGAACTAAAGCACCTACTCACCGAAGACCAATAACGCAGCGGTCAGATACCACCAGTACTAGAAGATGAGACCAAGAAATGCATAGAAGCGCTGATAAAGAGCAAAACGCCAGGTAATGATGGTATCAATGCTACTGCACTCAAACTACTACCTCCAGTATGCATCAAAATTATAACTAACGTGAACAACAAATGTCAGGAGATAGGGTACTTTCCAGCTCAAAGGAATCGAACCTTATGTCTGGCAAACCTGAAGCCAATCTCGCCTGCTACCGTCCGATAAGTTTCCTGGTAATGCTATCCAAATTGCAAGTATTGGACGTTGCTGATTTAATTTTTAAACAATAGCTTAGCTTTACGGAGACTATGCTTGTTCACATAGCCATTCAACCAGAAATGTATTTATTATTAAGTCAACTAAAAGCAGGTGACTATGAAATTAAATTTAAAACAAATTAAGGATTTCAATTATAAAATTAAAATAGGAATTCAAACTCAAAATAAAAATAAAAAAATTTAAAATTTAAATTTAAGTCCAAATCTGGGAAATAAAATTAAGAGCAAAATTAATTTATCTTAAATTGATCCAACTTTTGTTTCAAGACTTTGGGAAAACCGAAAATAAATCCAATTAGATCAATATATTAGGTTGTCAAAAGTCTTGCGGTATTTTTGCTAGTTGTCGCTGCAAGCGCGTAGTTCTAGTTTTATTCGTCGCATCGGGTCATGCCATACCTTTTTGGAAAGCTCTTTTCATGCGCTAACACGTGTTTGATTAATTGTTTGATTGATTTTTTGTCGTTCGTGAGTTAAAGCGTCGCAAACATGGAACAAAATAAAGGAAAATAAGGCATATTTTACAGTACTACTACGATAAAGGCAAAAATGCATCTCAAGCCGCCAATAAAATTTGTGCAGTTTATGGACCCGATACAGTTTCCATTTCCACCGCACAACGATGGCTTCAACGCTTTCGTTCTGGTGTAGAGGTGGTCGAAGATGCGACACGCTCCGGAAGGCCTGTCGTCGAAAATTGCGATAAAATTGCTGAATTGGTCGAAAGAGACCGGCATAGTAGCATCCGTAGCATCGGTCAAGACCTGGGCATGAGTCATCAAACCGTTATAAGCCATTTGAAGAAGATTGGAGTCACAAAGAAGCTCGATGTATGGGTGCCACACGAATTGGCGCAAAAAATCATCTTTGACCGTATCGACGCATGCGAATCGCTTCTGAATCGCAACAAAATCGACACGTTTTTGAAGCGTATGGTGACTGGCGATGAAAAGTGGGTCACTTAAGACAACGTAAGGCGCAAACGGTCGTAAGGCGCAAACGGTCGTGGTCGAAAAGCGGTGAAGCGGCCCAGACGGTGCCAAGCCTGGATTGACGGCCAGGAAGGTTCTTTTGTGTGTTTGGTGGGATTGGCAGGGAATCATCCACCATGAGCTGCTCCCCTATGGCCAAACGCTCAATTCGGACCTGTACTGCCAACAACTGGACCGCTTGAAGGCAGCACTCATGCAGAAGAGGCCATCTTTGATCAACAGTGGCCGAATTGTCTTCCATCAGGACAACGCCAGCTCACACACATCTTTGGTGACGCGCCAGAAGCTTCGGGAGCTCGGATGGGAGGTTCTTTTGCATCCACTGTATAGTTCGGATCTCGCACCAAGTGATTACCACCTGTTTCTGTCCATGGCGAACGCGCTTGGTAGGCTGAAGTTGGCCACAAGAGAGTCCTGTGAAAATTGGCTCTCCGTGTTTTTTGCCAATAAGGAAGCGAGCTTCTTTAGAGGGGCATTATGAAGTTGGCATCTCGTTGGGAACGCGTCATCGAACAAAACGGCGCATATTTGACTTTAATCGCACTATTGTAACCAATTTTATAAACAATTGAAAATTCAATAAAAACGTCGGATATACATTTCAACATAAAACAAATATAACGGTGAATCTGGCTGATCTTGCTGATAAGAGAAGTGGAAGAGCGAAAATAGGTGCCAGTCATAAAACGTGCAAAATTGAGTTTACACGGTAATTTTTCTTTTTACTTTAGACACTTCAATTCGTTTCTATCATCCTTGTTCTTACCTAGAATTTGAAAAGAATTAAATAATAAAAATAAAACAAAACAAATTTTGGATTGGCTTGTGTGATTATGTTTTATAGGCAACGAAAGTCAATTTCGTGAACATTCACTCAATTTTACTTGCCACTGTACATAAAATGTTGCTTTAAAACTAAAGTGTGCTTGCTATAGCATCAATGTGTGAATAGGTCGAAAGTGAACTTCTATTTCTAAAATTAAAATTATCACCACCTTGCCGAAATGTCCACACTCATAATAATCTATACAGATGGCGATGCCAACGGAACTAAAAATTATCTAACGGAGCTGTTCAACTCACTAGATTTGTCAGGCATGTCACCACACCTTGTACAACTAATACTTGGATCTCCGGATATTTTACTTCAAAATTTGAGCCCACCACGGCAGTGCAATGGTACGAAAAATATTATCAAACTCACCATTTTTTTTTTTTTATTTATTTATTTAATGTCAACTATTAACAGTCGACCAAAATTTGAAAGTAACATTAATATAAATTTTAATATAAATTAAAACTGAAGTTATATAATTTAAATTTAAAACGAAATATTTAAGTAAAAAATTAAAGTTAATATCTGGGGTGTTCAAAATGAGAATATTGAATGATCCAACATTTGTTGCAAGGATTGGGAAAAACCCAGAAAAACCAATCAGATCAATATATTAGTATATTAGTGTAGAATAAATGAGTATTAAAATATTGACAATATACTATTACTTACGTGTATACTATTAGGAGCAATAGTATATATAAGCATAGTATATTAAGTATTAATGTATAAGACAATTAGTAAATAGGGCTTACAATGTTACTAATTAATATACTATTAGAAGTGATAGTATATAAAAGTAGCAATATAATGAAGAATTAAAAGGTTATACAAGGAAGTAAGATAAATGGAAGAATTTAGCTATAAAGGAGGTTAATTGTTTCTACTAATCGGAAGAGAAGATTTTAAATAAGAAAGAAGATGCATTTGAGATCACGTTGTGAAGATTTTTGTAATTAACACATAGAACGTGGAAAAAGCTGTGTAAAGCGTAATCTGTTGTGCATGTAAGAAGGGACAATGGGATATAATTCCTAGTACAATGACGAGGAATAGAAAAACTAAGACGACCTAAAAGGAAAGCACAGTCTATATTGCCTATAAACAGTTGATATAGAAAAACAGCATTAAGAGTATTTCCACGAATAACTAGTGAAGGAAGATTAAGAAGAAGAAGCCTACTGGAGTTTGATGGTAGACGAAGATTGGGGTCCCAGTTTAGTCCACGTAAAGCGAACAGCACGAATTGCTTTTGAACGGATTCAATTCGATCCTGGGTGGCACTATACTGAGGGCACCAGACGCACGAACCGTATTCCAGAATCAGCAAAACAAGTGAAATGTAAAGGATTTTTGTAGTAAAAGCATCATTGAATTCCTTTAACCAACGTTTAATAAATCCAAGTACTCCCCTGGCTTCATTCGTTAAAGTAGAGATATGCAAATTAAAATTTAATTTGCAGTCAAATAAGACACCCAAATCTTTAACTGTGGATATACGTTGCAATGGACTATTGTCAATTATATTGACAATATAAGAGCCTTAATAGAGTCTAATGCGACTAAATGTCATAAACATACATTTTGCACAATTAAGACGCAACTGATTGGTCAAACACCAGCGTTGCAAAGCACTCAAATCCTCTTGCAAATAGTATTGAGTGGGATAAGCTTAACATCATCTGCAAATATGAGACATGAGACATGGGAATGAGAAAGAATGGTAGCTAAAACTTTAATAAAAAGAGTGAATAAAAGGGGTCCTAAATGACTACCTTGAGCTACACCAGACGTGACGGAAATTGGCCTCGAAGTAGAAGACAACAGTAACACTTTCTGGGTTCTACCTTTTAACTTTGAGGACATCCAATATAATAAAGAGGGTGGAGAAAGAAAGAGTTTAAAGAAAAGGAAAAGAAAAAGCTTTACTTAAATCCGTGTAAATAACATCGAATTGACTTCTTTTTTTTAAATGCATCATTTACCAAAGTGATAAATTGCAGTAAATTGGTCACAGTAGAACGACCTTGTACAAAGCCATGTTGGGCAGGGGAAATAATTAATTTACAGCAATGCTGTAAAGTAGAAACAAGAATTTTTTCAAACAATTTAGGAATTGCAGATAGCTTTGCAATGCATCTGTAGTTTGAAATGTCTGACTTACTACCCTTCTTATGGAGTGGGATTAGATATGAATCTTTCCAACGAACAGGGAACCTAGTGGATTCAAGAGTTAGTGTAAAAAGCTTAAGCAACGGTTCAGCCAGAGAAGAGCAGCACTCCTTAAGGACACAACTATGAATGTTGTCAGGCCCTGGAGAGAAAGAAGTTTTTAAAGAACTAATAGAAGAGGTTAGAGAGTTATAAGATAATGTAGGCGTGAAGACAAAGTTAGAAGCAGGAATATTATAGGGAAAAGTTGTTTTTTTTTATTTAATTATTTATTTATTTATTTATTGTAGAACCGGTTTTTTGTACTTTTTAAAGTGTTTAGAATTAACATTTTTTATGTACGAAAGTCTGCGAGAAAATGAAGGGGATTCGATAGATTTAACGAATAAAATGTACTAAGGGCAATATCAATATCAGTGACTCTATTTAAAAAGGACCAGGCAGTTGCAAGAATAAGATCATTAAGTAGGGAGTAATCTCAATAGATGGATGATGAGGATCTTCGGGAACAGTAAGTGGCGAAGTTCTATAGACGCATGAGTTTGCATGGTCGTAAATAAAAATTAGGTCCAGAATGCTACTCAAATTGTTTTTAATTGGATTCATCTGAAATATATAATAATCAAGAATGCAATCTAAAAACTCATGATTACTGGAAGGCACAAGGTAATTTAAGTTATTGAAATAAGTCCATGAAATGTTGGGTAAATTGAAATCACCAAGCACAATGAAAATATCAGTATCTTCACTAGAAGAGACACTTATTTTATACATGTAATATGTTGCATATAAACATGTAAATCCGACAATGGGCGAATGTAGGAGCAAATAATGTAAAAAGAGTGTGTTGAAGATGTTACTTTAACAGCAAAATTTAAACATTTGAAGGCATATTACAAGAGATACGATCAGACTGAAATGTCGACGTATCTATCGATCATGTCTTAATATAGAATATCGATTTGACATAATTTCCCTGTTAGATATGGTTATGGAGTTAACCAAGTCTCTGTTAAGGCAATAATGTTGAAATAAAGAAAGAAAACTAGCCAAATGAAGATTTATAAGCTTCGTTAAGAGGCCTCTTACATTCTGGTAATGATTGTACAATGAAACGGGACACGAACCTAGTTTTTTGATACAGCCTCAGATACTAAGGCAGAACTAGGGGCTGGAAGTGCAACAAATGGCAGTTCACCGTTTTGGCGTAAACCCATATACAATCATTTAAGGTGGCCAAAATTTTGCATCACATATGGTTGAGAACGAGTCATGTGGGACGCTAATCTTAAAAGATGACATTTCCCGAGGCGTGGCAAAGGTTAATTTTGTGACCGACACACTGGCAGAAGACTTGCAAGTAATATAGGCCACAATCGCTTCACAAGTAGTATCTGAGGATAACCTAGATACGTATACTTACTTACGAGGGACAACAACTGATAGAGCTGGTATTATGGGCGTATTAATGCCACTACTTATATTAGGCGTAGAAGACTCGCGGAAAGGTCTACGTTTTCGAGTGGTAACTACTCATGTAGACGGCTCTGCAATAAGGGTAGGTTCTACAACCGGAGATAAAGGTGCACCAACTAGAGATGGCACAGGAGAAACATCGAGGCTTATAATACCGGGTGATGGTGACAAAGATAGCATTGGCGAAACATCCAGACGACAAGGAGTTGCCAACAAAGTTGAGGGCGACTGTGCTGTCGAATTCACCACAGACGGAACGTTTAAAAATTGGAGCAGACATTGAGATGAGGACTCAAAGTTAAATTGACTGAGCAATTCCGAATTTAAGTCAAAATCGCTTAGAAGGATCTTAGCTACAACATTTAATTTTAAGAATTGATTTCTCACCATGTTATACATACGCGAGAAATCAAGTTGAAGTTTAATACAGGGCTAGACCAATAAAAGCTACCACAACCTTTTTGGGGATGGCAATATTTCCATCGGAGTCTCGACCCGAAAAAACTGAACAATTGGCATGCATGACATTTTCACACAGCCAGCAATAAACAAACGGCGGCTGAACAGAATCATCTGCGCGTTTTATATTGTTTTTTTGCAGGACAACATTACTCTCACTGTGGTATGTGTCAAAAATGGCAACAGCAAAACAAAAGCAGTGTGGAAGAACAGCAAGTGTCACTCAAATTAAGCGCACAACAAAAACTAAAAGGCAAAATTAAAGGCTAGTGAGAGATGAAACATTAATGGAGAACTGACGCACGAATAGTTAAAACAAGGGAGCGAGTATTAAATTAAAATGCTAGCGAGAAAAAAACAACAAACGCTTCACTAAAGCCACGAAGGAAAGATTGCTGTAAACATCAGCGCTCACGGCTTAACCAAAAGAGCGAGACAACAACAACAAGAAACGTTTAGAGCGCAGTCCACAGTACAGCGAACAACGCAATCATAACAAGACAAACACCCACACAAACAATTGTAAGGACGATCGCCAATATTGAATCGGTTATTCTTGGTCATCACTACCACTGGCGGATACACCTTCGGTGGTTTTAATCTGTGCGCATTCTACATATACGTGTTGGTTCTTTAATATCAAATAGCCACTTCAGAAGGTCGACCAAACTGACCATAACATGTTCATAACATGGTCGATGTACTTTTTAACCGAGCATTAATTTTGGTAAAAAAAAACTCAATAATGCAATGCGCAAGCGTTGTTCGTTTGTTAGTCAATTCATGTCTAAGCTATAGACCAATTCGATCGTGTTTGACACTAACACAAGACACGAAACCTGCATAAACTATCTAAATTAGTGTGACCACAAAGAGAGTTAATTTAAATCACCCTATATATATGGCTGACGGGAGAAAAGTTGAGTAAGATTTTCGTCCGGTTAGATAAAAAGGAAAAGTATATAAAATAAACAGCCCCCTGGCAAAAAAAAAAGCCCATAGTCTCCTTAGCCCCACTCACCCTTTTTCGTTATGATTTTTTTTGATCCTAAGGCATAGCCAGGACCTGCGTCTGGTTTTACCGGACCCAGAAGCATATGAAGAATTATCAACATGCATTTAATAGAACCGTAATAGTATATGACTCAATACCTTTGTACACTTCAGGAATAGATATAGATGATGCTGAAATAATTACATTCGGTAATTTATTTATAGCTACACCAACGCTAGACACAATAGAATCAGTAGACGGCAGTCTAATCAAAATTTAAAAACATAATCATATCTGGATCGTATCTACACATACTTCGTAGGATTAATATGGGTTGGTATATAAACAAGAATATCGATAATAGACGAATTCTCAGCAGCATTTGAGCAAGCGATCAGAGCGGGGAAAGAAACGTTGATCGAGAGTTGTAGTTCGGCCTTACAAGAGAACAGTTAAATTATATTACCATAAATTCATTTTACACTTTATATTAAAATTGCTTTTTATTAGTTGGCATTTACACCCCTAACGGGGTACAGCCTGATGCACAATCTCAATCCACGCGCTCCTGCTCTGTGCGCGTCTTCTCCAATTGGTAATATTATGTGACGCCAGGGCTTCCGTCACTTGGTCTTGCCATCGTAGCCGGGGTCTTCCCTCCTTCGTTGTCCAACAACTACCGCATCAAATACCTTACGAGCTGGAGCTTGTTCATCCATACGAGCAACATGACCTAGCCAACGAAGTCTCATAATGTGAATTCCCTTGACCACATCAATGTCCCCGTAGAGCTCATACAGCTCGTGGTTCCATCTGATACGATATGTTCCACTAACGTATATCGGACCGAAGATTTGTCGAAGAATTTTTCGCTCGAACACTCCAAGAGCAGCTGCATCCGTTTGTGTAACTGTCCAGGCTTCTGCTCCATACAGAAGCACCGGGAGGATGAGCGTCTTGTAGAGTGTTATTTTTGTCCGACGAGCGAGGGCTCTGCTGTTCATTTGCCTACTGAGCCCAAAGTAGCACCGGTTGGCAGATGTAATTCTTCTTTTAATTTCAAGGCCAACATTGTTATCGCCTGTCATGGTGGAACCAAGGTACACAACCTCCTTCACGGCCTCAAAGCTATAGCTCCCTGCAACCAATTGAGAATCAAGTCGCCGCGATTCTCTGCTGGAGCATGCCATAAACTTTGTTTTCACCATGTTCACACGAAGTCCTACTTTAGCCGATTCCCTTTCAATAGCACCAAAAGCTCCCGTTACATCTCGCTTGAGACGCCCAATGATATCAATATCATCGGCATACCCAAGCAGCTGGACACATCTGGTTGTCAATATCGTGCCAGTCCGAGGAACGTCAGCTTTTCTTATAATACTCTCCATCAGTAGATTGAAAAGCATACAAGACAGCGAATCACCTTGTCTGAGACCACGCTTGGTATTAAAGGTTTCGGAATGATCATTTCCTACCTTGACAGAGCTGCTGGTGTTGCTCAATGTCATTCTGCAAAGCCGTATTAGCTTCGCAGGAATACCAAGCTCAGACATGGCAGCGTACAGGCGATCTCGCTGTGGGCTATCAAAAGCAGCCTTGTAGTCAACAAAAAGATGGTGGGTGTCAATCTGACTCTCGTGCGATTTCTCCAGGATCTGGCGCAGTGTGAATATTTGGTCGATGGTGGACCTACCAGGTCTGAAACCACACTGATAAGGTCCAATCAGTGCCTCAGAAAATGGTTTCAACCTTTCACACAGTACGCTCGTCAGAACCTTATATGCCACTGGCAGTAGACTGATGCCACGGTAATTTGCCCGCAGCGTGGCATCACCCTTCTTCAGGACAGGACAGATCAGGCTAAGGTTCCAATCATCGGGTATGCTCTCCACTAGCCATACATCGCATAAGAGTTGGTGCATACACCTTACCAACTCTTCGCCTCCAGCCTTGAACAATTCAGCTGACAAGCCATCAGCACCTGCAGCTTTATTGTTCTTCAGCCGCTGTATTGCGGCCTTGACTTCAGCATGGCTAGGGGTCGGTATATCGACCTCGTCATTGATTGGGGTTTGTGAATCACTTTCTCCAGAATTAGCATCCAAGTCATCGCCCTCCAAAAGACTTGAGAAGTGATCCCTCCATAACCTTAACGCGATCCTTGCATCTGTGACCAGGTTTCCATCATCATCTCTGCAGGCGAGCCCTCCAGCTCTGTACCCTTGGGTAAGGCGTTTTACTCTCTGGTAAAAGTCACGGGCATCATTCCTGCTTCTGCTACACTCGATTCTCTCACACTCCAGCCTTTCTAATACTCTTTTCTTGCGTTTAAAAAGGCGCTTCTCCTCCTTTCTCTTAGCCCTGTACGTCTCTACTACTGTCCGAGTAGCTCCAGATTGAAGTGTTCGCCTATACGCCGCGTCCTTCTTTCTAGTAGCTTCCCAGCACTCTTGGTCGTACCATGGATTCCTAGTTGGGGGGCGTTGGAATCCAAGCACTTCCTCCGCCGAAGCTCGTAGAGAGTGCGATATGTGCGCCCACATATCGCTAGCATTTTCAGGCCTCGAGATTGTTTGGCATAGTAGGTTAGAGAGTCGTGTGGAGAATGCATCCTTCGTCTGTTGTGATTGCAGCCTTCCGATGTCCAGCTTTCTTGACATACTTCGACGTGCTACTTTCGCAACACATAGCCGTGCGCGAACCTTAGCTGCAACAAGGTAATGGTCAGAGTCAATGTTTGGACCCCGACAAGTTCGCACGTCAAGTATGTTAGATGCATGCCTTGCATCGATCACAACATGATCAATCTGATTACGGGTCAGTCGATCAGGGGACAACCAGGTTGCCTTGTGTATATCCAGATGACGGAATCCTGTACTACGTACTACCATGTTGTGCGCTGCTGCAAAGCCTATTAACCTAAGACCATTAAAATTGCTTACTTAAAATAAATCTTTCTATATTTGGGGTCTCTTCCGAGATTTAAGTAAACAACGCAACGACGATGGAATAAAGTAACTAAATGTGTAAACAAAAACGACGTGGAAATGAACAATTTCAAACTAAATGAAATAATAAATAGACGATTTTTACTTCATGCAAAATTACGTGTTTTAGTGGATAATTCAAAAAAGAAGAAGGCGCTTGTGACGAAAGAGTGTCAAATGCATAGAACGACGATCAAAAAAACAAGCCAGAAGAGGTTGTCAAAAGATGCGCGAGTAAGTGAGACAACCATAGTGACATCCACAGTATACAGACAAGTCGAAGTCCACCAACAAGACGAGCTGTGCATAGAGTACAAGTCAACATGCAACGACACAATTACGAATGTTCTTTCTGTAATGTCGAATGAAATGGCGGTCGAAATATGCGTAGCAGAACTCGAAGAACAGGCTGCGCATTAAAGTGAATTCCAAACACTAATTTTTGCCAAAGAGCCGATCAAGTGCATTACCATGAGTTTCTCTAGCACTTCACAATATCTATCCGCATTAATCGTGGTACTTGGCTCAAGAAAATCCACCAATAAAACACCTGACTCATCCCAAAAACCGTGGTCATAATCTTCCCAGCAGAGTAATGAATTTTGCCTTTTTCGGAGCACTTTCTTCACGTTTCTTTCACACCATGCTTGACGCATCATTTCGGGATTTGTATGGTGAACCCACGTTTCATCTCCTGTCATAATGCGTACGTAAAGATATTCACATTCTTTGTCGAGCATTTCAAAAAACTTTTGGGCGGCATGAAGTCGTTGTTGTTTGTGATTATCGGAAAGCAGGCGTGGGACCCATCTTATGCAAACTTTACTGTAACCAAGCTTCTCCGACTCTATTGAATGGACTGAAGTTCGGTGAATTTGACATTTAGGTGGCATCATTTCCAAAATATCGTCAATAGTCAACCGTCTGTCCTCCAGAATAATTTTTTCAACTGCTGCAATCGCATCGTCCGTTATGACGCTTTTTGGGCGTCCAGAACGCTGCTCATCGTGCACTTCTGCGCGTCCATTCAAAAATCTGTGCTCCATCTTCGTACCATTTGGGCACTCATACAGTCCTTCACCATAAATAGACACCAATTCACTGTAAATCTCATTTAATTTAAAAAATTTAAATTGTATGGTATTATGGTAATATAGTATAAATGGATACTTGGGTAAACAAAGAGAAGGGGAAAAAAGATTGGACACATATTAAAAAACTGTAAGCAAAATGTTCAAAAACTAAGCTTACGTGTGATTAAAAGTAAAACGGAAATAAAGATGAAGGATTTCCTCATTGAAAATTTGAAATGCATGGCATTATTTGAAACCTGTAGTAAATTTATCGGTAGCAGAGTGTGTTTGATCGGTTTTAGAAGTGAAAATAAATCTGCCAAAATAGGGCCTATTAGTGCAGCAAAGCATTAACGACGAAGAATATATGTTAAATTTGTATGTTGTTGCTGCAAAGATTATGGACATTTAACTAATGATCGGTAAAGAGCTTGGAATATACTAAGAAATATCGTTTAAGTGCAATGGCGATAAATTGAGGGAATTTTTGATGAGAATATCGAGAGCAATGCATGTAACGAATAGTCTATAAAGAAAATTCATGCCGTGGTATGCTGTAAGCGAATTATTGAAGTTCGTGAAATACGATGGACCATCTGGATCAAAATTGACCCGGACTGGTCCATTTTAACAGTGCGCGACTGCATTGGTTGTATCAATTCAAAGGGGGATTACAAACTGACTCGGGATTTCGGGTTACAGTAGCTTATATCTACTTTTATGTTTTGAATAATGCAGTATAAGTGCTATTGGACTTCCAATGGTCTTGGCTGGCTATGTTTATGTTTACATTTAGATGCTGATCTGAGCTATGTTTATGTTTATACTGAGACGGTAATATGTATTGGGGCTTGATCTGTTTATTGCATTGCCATTTAGTTTTAGGCTCGCTTTATTAATATTTACTTTAGAACGCTGACCACAGTAAGTACTAAGTGTTTTATGATTTGGCTATTGCCTGCTCTTATTAATGTTTATTTCTTATAATTGAGCTCGCATTTATACGAACTGCAAGCCAGGCCGTATTGATTTAGAGTTTACTTGTGGAGACGGGGTTAGTGGTATCAAGGGTATAACTCCTCCACCGTTTGAGTTTGAATTCTCCTGAATTCTCCTGAATTCTCTTAGTGTTGTTATGCATTTTTTTTCTTTTAATTTAATATACAAGTACAAACAAATTACTATTCTAATTATTAACACTGTTATTGCCATTCCATAACCAACTATCTTATGAAATTTTAACTCTGTAATTTATTTCAAATTTTCAAAAATAAAGTGCTCAAAATTTAGTTTCTGATTAATATGGTTTATTCATCAATCTTGTTCAATACTTGTTTTATTGTTATATGTAAATTCACAATAATTGTGAAGAGTACAGCTTTTACTTAATTTTAATTCTTTTAGATAACGTTCTCTTTGTATTCGTATGTTTTGCTTTCGATTTGAGTAATAAGTGTATTTTCTCGGTTTACTTGAATTTGTTTCTGTATTTGGAATTGGTGTGATTAATTTAATATCTGCTTTTGCATGTCATGATGATATCATTATTTTTATAACTAAAAATGCCCATTCTAATTACAATGATTTTGTAAAATTCTATTTGGAATTTTTCTATTTCATCTTTTGTTAAGATTTCTGGTAAAAATATGTTATTTTATGCTGAAGCTATGTTTTTTTGAATGTAGTTTAAATTTTGTTCAATGTTTTCAAGTTTGCATCTGATCGTTAAAAACTTATCATTTGCTTATTAAGTTCATTAATTTTTCCAGAATATAGTTATAAATTATATTTCTGTCCTGTTATATTGTATCTGTTAGTTTATTACATGTGTGGTTGAAATGTGTGTTAGACATATATAACTCTTGTGCTTTTTCGTAGACGGTTGTTTTTATCTGTGCTCGTAGTAATATTTTGTTTATTTGTGTTAAAACAATAAATTTTTTTTCTTATTTTTCTCGTCAGTAAGTTTTTGTTTTTGCTTTTCAGTTTAGCGTCAGTAGACTCTCGCGCAAACATTAGTTGTTGTCACTTTCAGTTTGCTTGCTCTCTAATAGTTTCGTTTTAACGCTCTTTCCTATTTGCATGCATTTAAATATACTAACACAGATTGGTGTAGCTGCTTTTTGTGCATGCCGCTCTCAGTTCTTTTGCTTTCATTCTTGCTTTAACTGCATAGCTTGCATCATTCAAAAAACACTGCGTCCCAGCGCTAGTTGTTTTTTGTTTTGATTTTGTGCATTCGCTAATAAGACTGTTCTTGCATTATTTTTGTTTCTTGTT
>JAWNNK010001012.1:0-121755 GCA_035045065.1 Hirtodrosophila trivittata
TGTTAAACCCAATATCTTTAGTTCTTTAACTTCGTTTATGATTGTTGTGTTTGTTGATACATTACAGACGTAATTAATATAATAGACATTGAATCGCCTGAGGTGGTGTCCCCTAAGAGTCTATCTAGGTTTATTGTAATGTTTGTGTTTTTTCTGGGTCAATTTATATATTAAAGTCATCTTCGTATGCTGCGAATGATTCAATTCAATCTGCTAGACTATTGAAGCTAATTAGAAATAGAATTACTGAGAGTGGTGATCCTTGTGGGATTCCATTGTGCAAAGGGTGTATATTTGAATATTTGCCATTTGTGTTAACTCTGATTTTTCTATTTGTCATGACGTTTCTGATGTATTAAAGAGTTTTTGGGCCGCAGCCCCATTTCGTTATTTGATTTATTATTTTTGATTTATTATTGTATATAGCCCTATTTTTTCAAATGCTTTCGCGAAATCGATGAATATAGTTGATGGGTGTCTTGAGGAGAGGGCTTTGTTAACTATAGCGACTACATAGAGTAGACACTTTGTAATAGACTTTTTTTTACTAAAAGCTAGTTGGTTAGTTTACTTATTTGCTTGTTGTTTGTTTATTAAACTTAGGTATTTCTTTGTTTATCATATATTTATTTATTTGTTTTTAACTTATTTATTTTGATGTTGTATGTGTGCTGGTTGTTTTGCTCCCGCGGGATGTGGATGCGCTGGTGAGGTCTTGTTAGTGTTGTTCTGTGTGATTGGATGATGTTTCATGTTGGTTGATGCGAGGTGTGTGTTTATCAATCGGTCTTCGGTTGGTTGAGATTGGAGCTGTAGAGTTTAGTTTGTTAGTGTTTTTGCGTAGCTAGTTTTTATTTGTTGCCCGTGGCGTGTAAAGTAAATGTTGAGTAAAGTGTTGTGATTTACTTTTTTGATGGTTTTTATTGCAGTCAATTCCTTTTATTTTTTGGAATGTGGGGCAGTTGCGATCAAGTGGGCTGTGGTGGTGGTTGATATCTGGGTTGTTTGAGCAGTTGATGCAGCTTTTTGAGTTATTGAATAATTCACCTTCGTTTGTATGTTTGGTGTCTGACTAATTGGTACATGTTTTAGAGCATTTACATATTGGTGTTGGGTGTCTAAAACAGAGGCATTTTTTGCATCGTAGCGGTAGTGGGATATATGGCGTAATCAGACAGTTTCATAACCAATTCTCAATACTTCTGGTAGTTTTAGTGTTGCGAATGTTATTATTAGTCCAGTTTCTTCAGGTCTCGTGGTTATGTCTTCGGTGTTAGCGTTGTTCGAGCTTCCTTGATGTTGTTGTTTCTTTAATATTTATTTTCATTTCAGTGACTTTTTGCGATTTTGATTCTTCAAGTATTATAGTTTCACATATGTTTCGTAGTTCTTTGCAGTATATGACTTCTTCTGTAAAGTTTAGTGATTTGTGCTCAGTTGGTGCTATGTCGACGTCTGTTATTTTAGTCAGTTTTTGTAGCTTTAATGCTTGTAGTTTGTTTTTGGTTTTTATCAGAAGAGAACCGTCTCTAGTTTACTTACACGAATGGACTTATCCATTACATGTGTAATCTATGGTTTTTTTGAATACGAATGCTGATACATCTAATCTTGGGTTAGCGGCATAACTGTGTTTATCTGGTGGTTCGTACATGTTCACTTACGCTGAGCTTTAGCCCAAGCAACTGTTAATGCTGTATACTTGTTTTTGTCTTTATTGAAGTTACAGAGTTACAGTTTCTTTTGAAATTGTAGCTGTCTGTTTTGGGTTTGCTTTAAGCCGTTTTAAGTTGCGGTAGCATGTCTTTTCTCCAGTGAGGGTGTAATGTAACCTATGTTCATTATTGAGCAACTCGAAGTATACTTATTTTATTCTTACAAATCCTAGTTTTTTTATATTTAACAGAGTACTTACATTATTCTTATCACTACTTTTAACCGACTAACGGGATGCAACTGGCTGATAGGGTCGGGTCATATTTGGTGTACGTGTACGTACTTGGGTTACTCCGTAATATTGATACGTATACAAGCGGTCATAAATTATCTATTTATTACGGTGCATATTGTTTACATAATACAACATGTACTTCCACTTAAAAATCTATGTGACGTATATTTGAATTATAAATTTATATGTATGCATGTTCAACGTGAGTTTAAACAGAGGGTGAAGTGATACTATCTCCATATAATAGTTCCACTTGGCTGGTACCAATAAAATTAGATGCTTCTGAAAAAACCAAATTAAGAGTTGTAATTGATTATAGAAAACCAAATGAAGTAGCTATTCCTGACAGATATCCAATAACTTATATGGATGAAATACTTGGTAAACTAAGGATATGTCAATATATTACAACCATTGATTTGGGAAAAGGATTTCATCAAATAGAAATGAAACCAGAATCCATATCAAAACCTGAATTTTCTACTAAAAGTGGTCATTATGAATATGTCCGTATGCCATTTGGTTTAAAAAATTCAAAGAAGTATGTTTAACATACTTCGACCTTTGTTTAGTGCATCTAGATGACATAATTGTATTATTTACATCTCTTAATGAACATTTAAACTCATTACAGTTGGTTTTCAAAAAATTATTCGAATATAATCTAAAAATACAATTAGACAAGTGCGAGTTCTTAAAAAGGGAAGCAAATTTCCTTGGTCATCTCCCGATAGAATACAACTTAACCTCTTAAATTTAAAGCCTTAGTCCACATACCTGATTCCAATTCAAGTATAACAAATCAAAACATTCCTTGGAATAACAGGTTTCTCTCGTAAATTCATTCCAAATTCCACAAACTTGGTAAAATTAACGACACGATATTCAAAGAAAGGATCCCAAATAGACATACAAAATCCAAACTATATAGAGTCATTTGAAAAACTTAAAGTTTTAATAACCAGTGAACCCATTCTTAAACTCCCAGATTTTAAAAAAAAATTGTATCAACTACATATGCTAGTAATCTGGCTCTTGGAGCTGTCCTTTTTTTAAAATGGACATCCTTCATTTTTTTTATTAGTAGAACTCTAAGCATGAAGTGAATTACAGTGCCATTGAAAAATATTTACTTGCCATTGATTGGGCTTCTTAAATGTTTCCTCAATACTTACTTGGAAGATGTTTCCAAATAGCTAGAGACCGTCAACTGCTCATATGGTTGCATAACTTGAAAGAACCAAATGCTAAACTACAGAGGTGGAGAACTAAACTTGATTTAATATTGAAGGGCAAACAAAATTTCGTTGCTGACGCATTGTTAAGAATCCAGCTTGACAAAAATCATTTCACAGAAGCTACTTAATATAGTGCTGATGAAGACACATTTGATATTATTCAATTAACAGAAAAACCAATCAATTCATTTAAAAGACAACTAATATTCATTAAATCATGTCAAACAAGATTGTACCATTTTTGGCAATTCAACAACTTCAATCTATTACGATAAAATGATTAATGCAGATTTTGAGATTATCCAAAAGTAAACCGTAGTCTTATCTTACTAAAAAATGTAAATTCTTATGTCGAATTTAAAGTAATTATACTTTTATCCCATGAAAATCTTCTACATCCTGGCATTCAGAAAACGACCAAAGTATTCAAAGAAAATCATTACTATCCAAATAACCAATTAATAATTCAGAATATAATAAATGAATGCAAAATATATAATTTAGCTTAAACAAATCATAGAGACAAAATGCCTCATAAAATTACTCAAAAAACCTGAACATTGTCGTGATAAATTTGTAATAGACATACATTCATCCGAAGGTAAGCACTGTGTTAGTTACATTGATACTTACTCAAAATTTGCCTCACTTGAATAAATAAGAACAAAAGATTGGATAGAGTGTAGAAACGCACTTATGCGCATCTTTAATCAGTTAGTGAAACCCATATTGTTAAGGGCAGACAGAGATGGTGCATTTCCAGTTTGGCTCTTAAACGATGGCTCGAGAGTGAGGGAGTAGAACTACAACTCAACACATCAGAAACAGGCAAAAACAATAAATGAGAAAATTCGTATAATCAAATCATCTGACGATGGAGAAGCCAAATTAAGCAAAATAGGAAGAGTACTTAACATATATCATACCATACCAACCATTAAAACTTAACATGACACTACTGGCCAGACTTCTGCTCATATTTTCCTTTATGTCGGACAACCAATCTTGGGCACTCAACAAAATAAAGAAAATGTAATTGAAGAAATAATCAATAATCGAATAGAGTATAAGGTTGGTACAAAATTTAGGAAAGGTCCCTTACAAAAAGAAAAATGAGAAAATCTATTTAATGAAAATAAATCCCTTGATAATGATAATATTGTTATTGTTAATCACCACAGTCTACACCCAAGAAATACAAACCAATCATGCTTATATTCTTTTTTCAGTTAAACCAATCCAGTTGCCATCAGCACTTGAACATCATTGTCTAAAAATTAATTTAATAGAAAATTTTTTTTGGCAATAAAGTATTTAATGATACCGATTCACTTCAAATCAAATTTTTATATAACAAATTACTTAAACAAATTAACGTTATAACTATACATCAGGAAAACAGACAGTAACGAGGACTGTTTAACAAAATCGGGCTAGCACACCTTTTCGGCACACTTGACGAAGACGTTCGAGTAGATATTCAGAAAAACCTAGAAACACTTGCACAAAGTCAAATTCAATTGCACGAATTAAATGATGTTCTGCGAATGCTTAATGAAAGAATGGAAAACTTTAAAATGAACGAAAACAATCGCAAAAGCGTCGAAAGACTATTATATGAACTTATGCAACTTATTGAGTATGTTAAAGACTTAGAAATGGATATGCAACTCTCTCGACTCGGACTCTTTAACCCGAAATTACTAAACTTCGACAGACTAGAAAATATTAAGAGTTAAAATATACTATTGATAAAAATATCCACATCGATTAACCGTCAAAATAATGAATTACAATACTAATTATATCACACATACCTACTAAATACTAATTAATTAATACAATGAAGATAATTCTTTATTATAAGAGTAACCCAGTGTAAACTTAAAATCGAAACAATTATCTTAAGTGAAAACTATTTGAAACAAGAAATAGGTTTAAGATCACTGTATCATCCACCACTGCACTAAGATTAAGATAAAATAACACATTAATATCACAAAATAATATCTTACTTTACATAGTTATAGTTATAATAATAATTATTTTTGTACTTATTACTCTACTCTATTACTTTACTTATATTCCAAACATGTAACCATTTACTCTTTTATACCATTATACACAAAATTAAAAAAGAACTCAAATATACCACAAGAAAATGTATCACAAAAGTCTTGTGTGAATTGCGTACGTGCGCATCGCTGCAATGTAACGCATTGCATTCAATTAGTAAAAAAAAAAAACAATATAAAGAGAACGTTAAACAGAGCCGGCGCCGTTTTGTCGCCAAAATTGATAAGAAAAGTGCCAAAAATTGTCTGTGGTCGGCGGGAGAGCGACAACAACTATTATTGACCGTTACAAGCGCTACATGAACAATCAGGTAACGACGACAATAGTGCAGAAATTGTTGTCAATAAAACCCAAGTACCCCCAATTACGATACTTAAAATTAGTATAAATCAATTGCATAACATATGCAAATTATTAAACATTAAAAACTACTCTATTAGAAAATCTTTATATGCGTCCAATTCTATTGTTGAATAAAAAGGAATTATGGAATTCTGCGGTCACCAACAAAAACGTAAACATGAGCTCTTGTCGTTTGCAACTGAGATCAGTAAGTCGTACAAAATTCTGCTCACAAGCCTCGATGATATTAAAGCATAGGCTGTTAAGAGCCAGCTCATCACCATGGGTCTCGTCGCTATGGTTCATCTCAATGTGTGGTTAAGGCTTATTGTATGAACTGCGCAGGAAACCATACACAGTCGATTGATAAAATAGCCTACTCGTCAAATGTGCCAATTGTCACGGCTCTCACAAAGCAAATTCATTGGAATGTCCAGGCAGATCAAACTACATCAGGTTGCGCGAAAAAAGCAAGTCCAAAGCAAGTATGGCTAGGAATTCCTTACAGGCGACACAATTAAATTGCTTTACAGCTTTCCCTAATCTCAATAGGCAGATGGCAAAACCAACAAAGTCGACCTGGAAAAGGCCATAGGAGGCAAGTGGTACTGACCTTGACCACATTATGTGCGATACTAATATAGACAAATTTCAATAAATATATGCAACCATAACTGCTATAGAAATGACCGAGTGTACAACAGAGTACAGCCAGTATTCATTAAAACAAATAATGCGCTACTCCCTGCTACCTCTCCCCAATACAAGCATTATTGAAACTATCGGCGTAAATATTTTTAATAGATATGATATACATCAGTCATCTATACATATACTCTTGTTATTTCCCTGGAGGTCGAGCAAATTCCAGAAGTTGTTTCATACCGATATCCACAAGCTGACTAGATTAAATGGAAGTTACATCCTATGAGGTGACTTTAATTGCCGTCATCAATCTAGAGTTGTCTCAGAGCCAACTCGTGGGGCAACCTGCTAAAAGCCAAAGTTGACTGTAGCAATTTTCACCTATCATATTCTCCAGAGAACACTTATATTCCTGCAGGTAGAGTTGGCAGTGCAAATCCGCAAGTATTAAATACACTTAGTTCAGATTACCTACCAGTGCTACCAGGAGTCACCGATGAACCGCACTTATATAATGACTTCTTTCGCTATGATACAAAAAGAGCAAGCTAGGTAAGATTCTTAATTATTTTCAACGAATCGCTTCCTCAAATAGAGGCCAGGTTTGTATACCTGCCCGATGACATTAACGATATGATTATTACATTCAGTGAGGTTTTCCATGAAGCTAAAGATTTTAGCATCCTTAAAAACGAATTAAACTCACCCCAAAATCAATTCCACAGAACATACCAAGCTTAATGAAAAGCAGGAATATCCGACGGCGTGAATGGATAAGGTTTAGACATCCAACTAATCTCATCCTCTGAAAGTGGCTAAATAAAGAAGTCACCGAAGCGATACTAGACTTTCGTAATAAATCCTAGAATATCGCATCTTTAGATAAAGATTGTTCCCCTTTTTGGAAACTTTCGAAAATTATTAGTAAGAAGCATAGGATTATACCAACGTTATTGTCTAACAACAATGGTTATGCAACAGATGAAGAGAAAGCTCAGGCTCAGCAGGCCCTAGTGACACACCAATCAAAGCAGCCGTCGAAGCTGCTATCAATTGATACATTAGTGGAGGCTCCATTTAGCCCCCAAAATGTCTATCTTGTCAGCACTATCGTCATAAAACAGTTGATTAAAAAGTTTAAGGACAAGAATATTGGGAGGCAGAAATCTACTTTTGATAAGCATATACTTTTGACTATTTGTATTAGTGTCAAGGGGTGGCAGTTGGACTTGGTTGAATTGAGGGATGGCAGGAGTTATTTAATGTGTGGGGTCCATTTATATCTGGAGCCGACTGTTAAACCCAATATCTTTAGTTCTTTAACTTCGTTTATGATTGTTGTGTTTGTTGATACATTACAGATGCGATTAATTTTCCGACATATATGCATGTGTTTACTTTTAGTAATAGACTGTGAATCGCCTGAGATGGTGCACCATGTGTAAATGTCGTTAAAGAGTCTATCTAGGTTCATTGTAATGCTCCAACCAATAAGTCATGCAGAGAGTGGTTTCGGCGCTTCAAAAGTGGTGATTTTAGCGTTGAAGACAAAGACCGTCCTGGCCAACCCAAAAAGATCGGTGCCAAATGCAAACTGAATTCGCAGAACCGTTGGGAGTGACTCAGCACGCAATTTCCTTTCGGTTAAAACAATTGGGATTTATTCAAAGGCAGGAAATTGGGTGCCGTACGAGTTGAAGCCGAAAGATGTCGAAAGGCGATTTTTCACTTCGGCACGGCTATTTGAAAGACATCAAAGGAAGGGATTTTTGAACCGGATCGTGACTGGAGATGAAAAGTGGATATATTACGATAATCCCAAGAAGAAAACATGTGCCAAGCCTGGTGCACCGTCCCATCATCGCCTACATCGACACCAAAGCAAAACATCCACGGTGTGCATTGTATGAAAAACGGCCAGAAACGGCGGTAACGCATGACAAGGTGATTTTGCAACATGACAAAGCACGGCCCCAAGGTCAACAATTACCTGAAAACGCTGAAATGGTCTTACCCACCCATTTATATATTTTTTACTTTTAAAAATAAAAAAAAAAATTTTATAAACACAAAAAAACGGACCTCATTAATTTGGACACCCAATATTTCAGTTTTTTGGGCCGCAGCCCCATTTCGTCATTTGATTTATTATTGTATGTAGTCCTATGTTTGAATATTGTTGATGGGTGTCTTGAGGAGAGGACTTTGCTAACAATAGCGTCTACATAGAGTAGGCACTCTGCAACAGACTTTTTTTACTAAAAGCTAAAAATTGGTGGGCTGAATCCTGGGAGGCTGAAGCCTGTTTATCAAAATTGGTTCTAGTTCTCGAAATATTCAATAAATTTATTATTTTGCTTCTTTTTCACTATTAATGGCCATTTTTTGAATTAAAAAGTATAAATCAAAAATCAAAGAAATTAAACTAAGTTTTTACACTACTTAGGATCTGTTGCACGCATAAGGGTCGACCAAAATACTTGGTATCGCCTTTCGATTTCGTTTTTCGCCTTGCTCGTCGCTAGTGTGGCCAAAGTTTTGTGGAAAAAATAAATATCTGAGCTCCAATCATGTGGTAATTTTGCAAGAACTTATCGATAAGTTGTGATCCGGTGATTTGTAATTACCATGAAAATTGTGATCAACACTTCGAAACGATGCCCATGCGGCTGCTTCATCAGGCGTAAATAATCTTGTTAATTTTGCCTCAGCCATTAGTTTTCGAATATCATGTCCGAGAAACATTACTTCTTTGATTTTTGTGTTTGACAGTTTTGGAAACAACTTTATTAAGTACTAGAGAGCTGGTCCTTCCTTAATAAAGCAAAGATGAACTTCTAAAGGTAGTTTTTGCACTCATACCTGGATAAAGTGGCAATGGATCACTGTCCGCACTTGGAACTGGCTTCGACACTGATGATACTTCATGGTAGTTATACTTTGCTCCTTTTTTTTTGCAATAAAACCGACGATATTCATCGAGCAAATATATGATTTTTCTGTTCCCTTTATAGCGTTGCCAAAGAAAATGAAAAGTGCATAGTTTTCACGAAGTGACCATTTGTTAGTTAACAACTAAGTAATATCATAAAAGCTAGCAACTAAGTAACATCATCAATGTATTGCCCAAGCAACTAAGTAGCCTTGCATAAACAATGCTGACGCGCCAGAATCGAGTTCAGTGCTCTGCGCTAGAACGGTCAGCTATGGTAAGCAGATACTTCCCATTCGAAGTGCTGCGCTCCGCTATATGGAATGCTAAGTCGGCTTGCCGACCATGACTTTGTGGCGTAATGCATTGACACTTAGGGTAGCTTTATGATTTTATGTCTTTTAAATAGTTTAGTTTTGTATTGACTTTCAAAAGAAGCAGAAGCTTCAATCCAATAAACTCCGGCACTTGGCCGTTACTCCAATAACTTTGACTACTGAGCCCCAAGGACAGTGTCTAAAGAAATATAAATCTTTCCTAACATTATAAGAGGATACCCATACCAGGATACTACTGCCCGGGAATCTGGATCTTCAGAAGCATACTTAAGAGTATACATAATTTGTACAGCTTTGTTCTTCACGCGCTACAAACCAATTTCGGTACCCATGGCATGACAAATGCACAACTTTGAGTGCAATTGTCATGCTTGTTCCACATTTCTCGAACACATAGCATCCACAATCATAAAAAGAAAAACACTTTGAATCGACTTTGCAACGTTGCTCTGAATATTATTATATTATTATATTATAAATAGTCTAGATATTTCAGTTTTCAGCTATTGGTTTCGTAACTCAGTCGGCATTGCAAAAAAAAATATGGAATCTCCCTGCATTAGCTATAAGAATAAGATTCTCAAACAAGAGAGAAAAAAATTTTAATTGTTAGTGCAATCGTTGTCCATGTTTATTGAGTAGTACACCTAACACAAGAGGGGAAAATTTATTTCTATGGTGTACATTTCGCCGCCAAACACGCCTTTGATAACACTATGATATAAGCTCCAATCTAATCGCATTATATAAACAAATAAACAAAATCCCATAGCATAATATTTTCAAGTTTTAAATTAAAGTCGTAATCAAATCCAATATTCGACAGTTTAGTCAACTCGCCGCATTATGTTAACAAATATCCAATAGGCGACATCATCATATCACACTCAACTCGGCGCATTATACAAACAAATATCCAAGACGCGACAGCATTATATCACACTTAACCTTAACTGTAAACAATACAGAATAGTTTGGTACGCTTATAATTCTCATTGTGCCACTAATTTAATCTTAAGCTGATCTTGAAATAAAACTTGTCTAACCGGCTTAAAAACTTTATTTCTCAAAGATACCGTTGTCCTTAGTATATACGGGACATTAGTTCGACTCGTGAATATATCAGAGAACGGCAAGGGTACACCCTAACAATAAGTGTACCCGAATCATTTGTGCGTTTACGACACTTAGAGTGTCATCGGCACTCTAAAATAAAGCTTGTTGCCTTGTACTGATAATTTCGAACATGCTCATACGCACAATCGAAAACCGGTTTCGTGCTCTTTTTCTGCATGTATACATGAGTTGAGGCCGATCAAAATGCTCAACCAAAAGGAATGAGCGAAATTGAGAGCACAACACTTGAGACAAACAATGTGTGAGAGACATGTGTGTTGTTGTTATTCTTGCATTAGCTTCATACATGCATGCATATTTGTTTTTGAATATGCACATATACTTACATATATGTGAAATGAAAATAAAAAGCCGTGTTTTGCGGCTTCATTGCGTGTTATATATTCATATTTACTTATGTATTTAATTTTAATGTTTACAAGAAAGGATTTACATATTTTATATGTATTTGAGATCGGTAAATAAATTTTGTCTTCAATGACTAGTAAAAAAAAATATAACTTATTCTTCTTTGTTTATATGTTTGTAATAAGAGTGTAAAAAAAGTAATCTGTCAACAGATGTTGGTCCCAATCTATTGCGCTTTTCGGTTATTACATTGCCTGCTAATGAAAATACCCTTTCAGCCGGTGCACTACTGGCAGGTATTGAAAGAAACTTCAATGCCACCTTTGACAGAAGAGGGTAACGATTTCTATTTACTCCCACCACTGCAATACATCGAAATCATGAGTTAAAATAACCCTTTCTCTATAATATTGTTCAAATTCATCTATTGGAGATTCTCTAGAGTTGTTAATAGATGGTGGAGCAACTAATGTAGGAAAAAAAATTCTGTTTTTGATATAGATCTTAAGCTTGGTGACGGCTCTGATAAAGTGGAGCTTTCTGTGCTGGATGAATATGGACTAGAAACATGTTGTGTTGTATCACTTTCTTTTGAAATAGAAAATTTTAACATTTCTGAAACACACTGCTCTTTAATGTCGTCCAGGTCTGTATCCTGCATATGTGCAGCTGGGGGATACAGAAAAAAGGCCACCTTGTGCCTTATAGTCAAATTTGCTGTCCATATGCCAACAACTTTTGTTTTTATTGTTTCTTTTAATGTTGCAATTGATGAGATGTCTGATATATTGGGCTCGCATAGCACACAAATTTTTGTAATTGAAGGCAGCACAAAACAAATTGAAGGCGAGCTGCAAGTTTGAAGCTCTTTAAATATTCTTTCGAAGGATTCCAGCAACGCAACTAACATTTTTAATGTTGACCTATTGACATCCATCAATCTTTCGGCCCCTTTCTCGCTTAAAATAGTGCTGACAGCCACCCAATTATCGTCGATAGATTTCAGCATTGCGTAGTTTGAGTTCCACCTTGTTGGGCATGAACTCTTTAAAGAAGTGTTTAACTTATGCTGCAAATTGGCTTTCTTGAAGTACCTTACAATTTTTTTGCATGTCGTCACTGTTTCGTCTAGATCCGTTGTTTCTGTAAATGATTGTTCTAAACAATTGTTTAAAAGATGACTGCTGCAGTTAAGCCTGATGTTGTTTTCTAATGCTTTTATAATGTTTCTGCCCCTATCTGTTACAAATATGATCTCGTCAATGTTTTCAATATTAAATTTTCAGAAGACACTTTTAATTTTAGTTAAAATGTTTTCTCCGGTGCTTTTCTCTGATTCCATTGACTTAAGACCCAAAATTAAATCACAAAGAATATTGTTTTTTTGATAATGAATTGTGATACCCAAGAAGTTTCGTTGTAGATATTGGTCAGACCACATATCGACGGTGGCAGCTAATCCTGCAGTATCTGCTGCTATTTTAATTTCGGACGATATCAACCCTATTTTTTCTTCAGCGTCTTTGTGGACCTTTCGACTTAACGTTGATGGACTAGGCAGCAAGTCATCCACATCTATGTGATTCCCATAGACAGCACCAATTTTGATAAAAAAAACTGCACCATGCTTTTAAATCCGGGTCCGGCTACTGATGAAAACGGCTGACAATCTTGGACAATCCATTGACTGCATTTTTCAATGGCTTCTGCTTTGTCTGTTGCCGACACTTTCGTCACTTCTTTAGGCTGCCTTAATGTCATGCAACATTTATGCCGAGATAAATTTGATGTGTGGCCTGCCACAAATTTGAGCACTTTTCGGAGGGGGCTGCAAAATAGCCACAATATCAACTAAGACGACCTAATAAACGACCCAGACAAACAAATTTATGACCAACAGTATGAAGAAAATAACATTGACTATGATCAACACCAAAACCAATAAGAGTTAAATTAATATGAAGCACCAGAAGAATCAAATGAAAACCAACTTAGTGTTGATGAAAATTTTCGGTTATCATCCGAACAATATCAATACTTAGAAATCACACACAAGGATAATAAATTAAAATGTTTAATTTACAATAAATAATTATAATTATAAAACCTGAACAATTTTATTTACACAACTTCTCTAAAGATTATGACACGTTAATTGGCAGAAGATTGGTAAACAGTGCAAAATCTATTATAAATTACAAAAACCACACAGTTACACTTTTTGACAAATCATATCCATTCTTCAATTCAAGCTCGCGGACGCTTAGCAAGTTCAAGTTATAACAGTAAACAGAAAACTGTTTCTACACGAGTGCATTAAAAACAACAACTTTGTGAGCAACGGGATTTGGGCTCGCAGTGAATGCACTTGTTGCTGCAAAACAGCAAGTGTTATTCTTTGTCACCCCCCACCAATCACCCACATTCGAACATCATGAGCAATAGCCAGAACAACAACAACAAAAACAACAACAACAACAACAACAATGTCACTGCAGGGTCAATCACCTGGCAGACGGCTGCCAAGCGGATGACTGTGGCATCGAAACGTACGGCGCGTTCGCCTGAACAGATGAAGACAACGAAAAAACCAAGGATCCCCTCCCCCTCTTCGTCCACGTCATCAGCTGATGAGGCTGCAACACTTGCACCAGGTCAAGTGCGACATTGTCAGATTCCGAAAAGGCCAACTCTCAACAATGACCTAGGAATCATAACCAATACGCGAATTAATTAACGTGCAAATCGAAGCACAGCGAGACACCCACAAGGACAATTCTCTTACGCAAGTGTAACCAGTGCGAATACCAACTCCCAGACAAACACACCCCAAAGGATCAAGCACCGTAAATAACACTAACTTGAAAGAAAACATAATGAAGATATCGGAAGCCATGATGCAACAAATGTTGGCTCAGATTACTGCACAGCTTAGTCAAATGTTCTCCAACGTCTTGGCTAACCTATGCAAGTAAAACTGAGAATGACCACCTGGAATGCAAACGGCTTATGCTCAAATAGGCTCATAGTAGAACACTATGTTAAAGCCAATAACATAGATGTACAATTGATATCTGAAACTAACCTAAACTCCCTATCACACTTCACACTAAAAGGATACCAACTTGTTCCAGCACAGCACCCAAGTGGGAGATCCAGGGGCGGCGCAGTATCTCTTCTCTCAACTGCTTTCTTTATCATCTGTTCTTATATTCCTCCTGTTTCTGATTTACAAGTTTATATGAAAACTTTCAATTTGCTTGACTGTTTGTGGCATCCTAAACCTAGCGACAAATTACATTTTTTGGGGTGATGGGTAAATCTTACGAGTCTCGACGACATGTCCTAAAAATTGAATACGAGTCTGTAGAAAATTGCATTTTTCTCAGATTGAGCCCAAGTTTATATTGTTTACATGTTGTAATAACTTTTTTCAAGTTTTGTACAGCTTCTGGTTTGGATTTAGCAGGGATAATTATATCATCCACGTAAGGCAACGCTATGCGTTATGTTTATTCTTCGAGATCTACACATAGTCTCAAAGTACCGTCTGGTTTTTTAACAAGAACTATTGGGCTTGTGAGTTTGGATGTGGATTCTTCAATTATGCTCTTTTCAAGCCACTCCTCGATTTGTTCATAAACATTTGTTGTGTTTGTTTTGACCGGTACATAACACGAAATTAGTTGGCGAACTTCTTGTCTAGCCTTTTCACTTGCTGCTTTATTAATTTCAAAAACATCATTGTCAAGCTTAGCACCGCCGAATCCAATTAATAACACATTAAAACTCTCCAGTCTCCAATAACATAAAACCAATCGGACGTTTCAGTTAAAATTGATGATCAAGAATTTTTGTTTAACTTTTACGTTGTCGAAAACAAATACGTGGATATACATTTAATAATCGGCTTGCTAATATCACAAAAAAAGTCTTCGCGTATGGTATTAAATTTGCTATCTGTACCGAAAAGAGCAATACACTTTTTATTTGCAATAATAATTTTTTTGCTCGCTAAATCGTATTTTAACTGCAAAGTACGCGTATTTGTATTTGAAAAGTATCAGTTTTTCTCTTTTGTCACATTCTTGGAAATATGTCCGAATTAATTGCATTTGTCTCACTCTTCACCCTTTTCTTGCCTTTTCTTACCACAGTTAACATATAACATTTCACGTATTTTTATCGTATTTGTTTATACTCTGTCCTTTGATTTTTCTTTCTCGATTTGGTAATACTTTAATTTTTCCTGAAATTGAGTCATATTTTTCACACCATATAATATGGTTTACACAATTGAATATTGTTTTGTTCGCATTATTATTATACGGCATAACGTCAATTAAGTACTGAATATACGCGACATCGTCAACTTACCCTCGAGCTGCTGTTGAAGTATTCAAAAACACTTTCGTAGTTGCTTTGTTTTGCTTGTGTAAGTTGTTCGTGTATTTGCTTACTGCTTACACTTGACCTAAATCCTATCAGCAGTGCCTTTTTGAGAGATTTGCACGAATTCAACCCTTTTTTACTAAACACGTATAATTTCGCGATTCCTTGAAATGCTTTTTTCGCGGAAACGAACTTATGGAAATCATTCCATCGTATTAACGTCGCCTGTTTCTGAAATTTACATAAGTTATGTCACCGCACCCAATAAATAAAAACAACTGGACAGAGCTCATGCTCTGTTTCCAAGAACTACGCGTGTCTGCAAAGTGTCGATACTCATAACCAAAAACAAAATATTCGGCCCACCAAAAACGGTGCTTAAGTGTACAGTGGAGGAATTACACAACATTTGCAAGGAAATTAAATGTACCTTAATATTCAATCAAAAGAGTGTCAATCGGAATAAAGCTCCACTGCGTGGAAATGCATGACTATGAAACAGCTTGTCGCTACATGTCTTGAAAATTGGAGTATTTTTCCTACGCCATGAAAAATAATAAACCGTTCAAAGTCCTGCTTTTTGGTCTGGACAGCACTGACCCCTTTTGCTCAAAACTGACCTTATTTGCTTGGGACTGCAGTGCCTGGACGTAAAGCTTGGCGAAAAGAAGAGAACCAACAACACTACTCTGGTCATCTATGTGGTGTATTTGTATTGCAAGGAGAAGTTACCCTGCTAAAAAACACGTAAAATTGAAATGGGATTACCAAAAGCGGAATATCAATCAAATCACACAATGCTATACTTCCCAAATGTTTGGTCATGGTTGAAACCAATGTGCCGTAAAGCCATATTGTTCAATATGTGCGGGAGTCTTAAATAAACTGACTGCCTGACAAACTTAGCTCTCAAATGCGATATCTACAACGGCCCCCACAAGTCAAACTTCACCGATTGTCCAAGCAGATTAAGTTATCTTAGTTTAAGAACCCAAAACAGACTAACCCACTGTAAGCCTCTATCCTCAGCTCCGAGGCCTCCTCAGATTAGTAGCACAAAGGAATTTCTAATTGCATTGAATTGAAAACCGTGAAATCCGTGTAGCCGTTGGCGATTACTGTATTTCTGTATCCCTCTCTCTCGTATAAGTTAACCACTGCAACATTATTGTTGATCTTTGCAACAATTGTCCCAACACTTTAGCTAACGACGAATTTGGTGTGATAAACAGAATTCAATCCCATAAACATCCGCCACACGACTATGTTGCAAAACTAAAAGAGTTCAATAAATATCAGCCCACGCTATTGACATAAGAGTTCAATAATATAAACGCATGAATTTGTCAACTAAGCATAATCGACCACAAACGCCAGCGTCGCTGCTACCAACCCATAGCTAGGCTAAGGAATCAAAATGTATTGTAAATTTAGTCTTAAGAAAATCATGAAAAAAAGAACATCTTTAAACTTTAACTTTAAAAAAGTTAATTGGCGCACGAACAGGGACCTTCGGAAGTAACTCGATTAAGTTCGACCCGGCCAAAATAAAAGTGTTTTGGAACATTCCGTTGGCCCACACCATCCTTGGCAGGACTCTTTCGTAAAGGAAGCCAAGGAGCAAATCGGCGTATCACAAGTGATGCAGACGTCGCAGGACACCTACTGCAAAGTGCTCGTCGCAGGATCCTGAGTAAAGTACAAAGTGACATAAAAGGGAGATCATCCGGACGGCAGAGAAGGGTGGACGCATTAAAAAAAAAAACAAAAAAATCAAGAGGAAATTATGTAAGATAGAAATAAGTGAAACAAATAAAATACCGTAAAATCATAACTAAAAGAAACCACTGCAAAAACCAAAAAGGTACGCAGTATAACTCAACCCAATTTTGCGAATCCCAACTGAGGGACCCAAGATAGAAGGGTTAAACCAGACACTGGTTTTTACAAAAAAAAAAAAAACAACAATTTAATATAAAACTATTTTGTATAAAATTATTCTATGATTAATAACTGTATAAGTGTAAATTAATGGCTAATCCACATAATTTAGTTACACCAGAATTTGTAAACCTAGATGAACAGAGTAATAACAACCTTAACTCACACCAACAAAACAGATACTTACAGAGACAAGTGTTACATCAGGCCAATGGAAACATGGCACAAAACGAAAACCTTACAGCCCTCGTTCAGAGGATAATAGCCAAAGAACTCCCGGCCTTACTACAACAAAACCAAAATTCAGGTTTTGATTTTACAAACGTACAAGCTCAAGAAATGTTACATAGTATCAAAATAACTTAGGGATTTAGATAAGGTACCAGACATAGTAAAAAGCCTAAGAGAGTTCTCAGGCAATCCAGCCGAATTCAGTTCATGGAAAAAGGGGGTGGACAGAATACTAAAAACTTACAAAAATACCCAAGGTACAGCAAAATATTTCGGTATATTATACACCATTCGAAACAAAATCGTAGGTAATGCAGATACTGCATTAGAATCATAAAATATTCCGTTAAATTTGGCAGCTATTTCTAAGTGTCTTACGTTACATTATGCAGACAAACGAGACTTATCAACGCTCGAATGCCAAATGACAACAATATTCCAGTATCCTAATCAATCCGTAGAAGAATTCCACCAAGCGGTTTACAAATACTTGTCTTTAATCCTAAATAAGATCGGTTGCATGGAATTAGGCAGAGAAGCAGAACTACTCATGACTAAACTATATAGAGACAAGGCATTGTATACTTTCATACGCGGACTTCGCGGGGACTTGTCTCGTCTTCTTGATATGAAAGAACCAATAGATCTTCCCTCAGCATTACATTTGTGTTTGAAACTAGAAAATCAAACATTCCGAACTAATCACGCAATCAACAAAGTACAGCAATCTATTTTTAGAAATGCACCCCAAAATCAGAGATCGACAGCCCGCCCGGCGGAAAACATCGGTAACTCGAGTTTTCAACAAAGACCACCAATTCCAATAAAAAATGTTCAGCAACATAATCCCTTCACTATACCCAAACAATTTAGTAACTATTCCGGTCGAAATACGAACATGATAACATACCAACCACTTTGTGCCATACGAACCATATCAACCACACCCATTTCAACCAGTACGCCCTACGGCACCAAAACCACAACCACGACTAGAACCTATGGATATCGATAGGAGCATTCAAACAAGACAGGTTAATTACATGAACAGACCACGACCATTCGAAGGAGGCAAAAGACCACCTCAACCCTTGTCGGGAGAAATAAAAAAAACAAAAAACTTCAATATTCAAACTAACACAGAAGAACAGAAAGAGACAAATGAACAACAATTCGAATACGAACAAGCTATAGCAGAATATGACGAGGAAAATAATTATGAAGAGACACTCGAAGAATACGCTGAACGAATCGAAGAAAGTGACAGGGCAGAAGAATATGATTATGCTTACCTACATTTTTAGGGTAAGCAACTCCTCATTACATTATTTTGAATGTAAGTTGGGGAGTGGGCAAGTACTAAAAATATTAATAGATACTGGTTCAAATAGAAACTATATCCAATCAAAACACGTTAAAAACACAAAACTAAACGATAAACCATTTAAAGTATGTTCTATAGGGGGCGATACCATTGTTACCCATCACAAAGAAGCTAATCTATTCCATGACCCGGATATAATTATAAAATTTTTCTTATTACCCAATATACCAACCTTTGACGCAATATTAGAAAACGACAGTTTGAAAGACACTGGATCTGTCATTGACCCTAAAGGAAACAGAAAAACAAAAATTTACATTCCCTTAAAAGAACAAAAATTTGACACAGTAAACAAGATAACAGATCACCTTACAACAGAACAGATCACCTTACAACTACACAAAAAACAAATTTGAACTACTTAAAAATTACCCAAACCTTTTTGCTGACCCAAACGAAAAACTGACCTATACAACAAACGTAAAAGCCGAAATTCGCTTAAATACTGACACACCAGTATACTCTAAATTTTATTATACCAAATGGCAATGAAAGATTAAATTGAAAGACAAGTTAAAGAACTTTTAGATAACGAAATAATACGCCCATTTTGATCCCCATACAACTCACCTGTATGGCTCGTACCAAAAATTAGATGCCTCCAACATAAAGAAACATAGAATGGTAATTGATTACAGGAAGTTAAATAGTGTAACAATTGCAGACAGATACCTTATACCAGACATCAACGGAGTACTAGCACAGTTAGGAAATAATAAAATGTTTTCCGTTTTGGATCTTAAAAGTGGGTTTCATCAAATTAAATTAAAAGAAGAAGATATAGAGAAAACAGCGTTATTTGTAAACAATGGTAAATACGAATTTACCACACTTCCGTTTGGATTAAAAAATACACCTACAATATTTCAACGTGCCCTTGACGACATTCTCAGAGAACATATAGGTAAAATTTGTTATAATTACATTGATGACATTATTGTTTTTAGTAAAGACACAGACTCTCACTGCAAGAATTTAGATACAATTGCCAATTAGACAAGTGCAAATTTTTTAAAACTAAAGTAGAATTTTTAGGATTTGTTATCTCAGATTGATATCTCAGGAATAGAAACAAACCCAGCTAAAATAGAAGCTATTGCCAATTACCCGTATCCAAAAACCCTCAAGCAACTACGATCATTCCATTCAATCCAATCATTTAATAGTTACCTGTATGGGGGAGCCAAGGTGAAAATTTACACAGACCACGAACCCCTGACACATGATTGCTGTTGGAAAGGAGGAATAGCAATCAGAAGATGGAAATCCTTCTTAGACGAATACAATAAAGAATTACTCTATAAACCCGGTAAAGAAAATGTAGTTGCAGACGCTTTATCTAGAACACCTAAAGACAGCGAAATTAATACAATCACAATGACACAACATAGTGCTCAAACCTCCAGTCATTACCTTATTCCTAGTATAGAAATGCCAATAAACGTATTAAAAAAACCACAAAGAACAACCAACAGACTACAAATTAAATATACCATTTCCAAGTTTTCACAGGCATATTATTTCACAACCAAATTTTTCTGAAGACAACCTCATTGAAATGTTAAAAAAATACCTAAGCCCTTCAGTTATTAATGGAATATTTACAACGGAAGATATAATGGGACAAATACAAAAAATTTTTCCGCAACACTATAGATCTATTAAAGTTAGATTCACCCCAGAAGTAAAAGATTTAACATCAGAAACAGATCAGGAAGAAATAATTTTAAAAATCCATAACAGAGCTCATAGAAATGCAGAAGAAAACAAAATTCAACTCTCAGAAAATTACTACTTCCCTAAAATGAAAAAGAAAATAGAAATGTTAGTCAAACAATGTCAGGTGTGCCCTCTTTGCAAATACGCTAGACACCCACCTAATCCAGAATTTACTGAAACACCAATTCCAGAATATCCAGGGCACATAATTCATATCAACATTTACTCAACCGAAAAAAACTTAATTTTGACAGCGATAGATAAATTTTCGAAGTTAGCACAGGTCAAGAATCATAAAATCAAAATCGATAGAAGATATAAAAAAACCTTTACATGATATATTATTTTATTACGGCGTACCAAAATACATTGTAATGGATAACGAAAAATATTTTAATTCGGCAACAATCACCTTCATGATAAAGGATCAATTAGGCATTCAAATTTTTACAGCCCCTCCCTACAAAAGCACTGTCAATGGACAGATCGAACGATTCCATTCCACCCTCTCTGAGATCATGATATGCCTAAAAAGTAATCAAGTACACCGGTCCTTTGACAACTGTTGGACAGAGCTATTTACGAATACAATTACTCAATACACTCCGTGACGAAATAAACGAAGTATTCTTTGGCAGAAACGTAACCACTGACCCGGAAAAGTATGAAAAAGGTTGACAGGACAATATAGACAAACTCAAACAAAAACAAATAACCGACTTACAAACTCACAACAAAGGAAAAACGAAATAAAGACATACTTACCAGGACAAGTAATATTTGTAAAACAAAATACTAGGCTCGGTTCTAAATTATACACCACGATATAAACAAGAAATATTAAATGAAACAAACATACAACCATTGTTACAAAAGAAGGTCGAGTTGTTCATAAAAGTAATATTAAGTCCGAAACCACATAGAAATAATAATAAAGGAAAATTAATAAAAAATAATATTAAATTAATATATACCACTAACTTCAATTAGATGTTGTCCGCTTGTCCCGATCGTGAGTGATCGGCCCATACCCCTAAAAACACTATGTTTAACATTAGAATTTTTCATTACAGGATTTTATTACTTATAATAATTTTGCCGTTGCCATTGGCAACCATGGACGTCACTAATTACCCCAACGCCCACAGTGTAACCATTTACACAGGGACGGGAAAATTACAAGTAAAAAAATAATCCATTTTATTGATTTAAGACAAATAGAATCAGAATTAACAAAATCCAGAAACACACATTAAATGAACTTAGAACTACCTATCTATATCACACATTAACACACGAAATAGTACAAGCATTTTCTGCTTGAGTACGCTCACGATCACACCTAAATAGACAAGCCGGATCAATCAATATGATTGGTACAGCTTGGAAATACATTGCAGGTAGCCCAGATCATGACGGTCTGATAACGATAGAAGAAAGCCTCAACAGTTTAATCACAAATAACAACGACCAAATTATCATAAATAAAACAATTAGAGCACCGAATAAACAATTTAACAGGTGAACATGTTAGCGAACACTATAAAATAATAAAAAATAATAAAATAAATTGTCAGATAATATGCTAAGTAACGAAATAGCAATAAGCCTGCAAAATCAACTTAGATTAATAAAAGAAGAAATAATAAACATTAAATATGCCATTCAATGAATGGGCAAAACTCAATGTAATAAACACCCTACTCCTAAATGAAATGGAGCTAAAGAAATAAATAATATCTTCCAAAAAGGCAATTTAACAAACCTAGCAATTGAAGAAATGCTAGAGTTTGTTGACGTGTCCGTTTTTACACAATAAAACCACTATAGCCTATATTATGCAAAAGTTCCACAATTGAAACCTACAAATTATGAAAACTTAATAATAAAGCGTGTAATAAAAAATAATTCAATGTTAATCCTAGAAACTACCGAAGTTTTTGTATCAAAAAATATTATTTTATCACCAAACAGAAAATGTAAGAAAAAAACTCTATCAAAATTTGTAGTAAAGTAAGAACAATAAATTTAAGTGACTCGAAGTGTATAGCTAGGTTGATACAGGGAAAAAATTCGATATGGTATAGCAACTCTGAACACATACCAGAAATTGGGAAAATCGACAACAGCATAGTCTTATTAAACAACTTTTATGGCAACGTCACACAGGTAACTCCACCACCTATCTAAACGGGACATACCTTCTACATTTCTGGAATGATACCATAAAAATTAAAGATAAAATATTTACAAACAAAGAAATAACAATTATGAAGCCGGGATTACCACTCATCCAAATGATACCACTAGAAGTAGAACGGCTACAAGTATTATCACTTCAAGCGTTACAAGCCCTGCACATAAGAAACAGACAAAGCCTACAGGCATTAGAAACCCATTCCACAACAAACCGAGTCGGTATATTCTTTATTCTCGGGATCATTATAACAACTACATCCCTAGTTAAATTCTTATTCCGTCGAAAAGAAAAACTAACGTTACAAATAAAAAAAGAAGTCTTACAATTCCTAAATAACAAAGTCGATACAAAAATACTAGCTAAACCACTACAGCTAGAATTTAATAATATTCCATACTTCTAACACCTGCTTGAGGACAAACAGGATTTTATGGTGGGAGAGTTAACCACTGCAGCATTATTGTTATCTTTGCAACAATTGTCGCAACACCTTAGCTAACAACTAAGTTGCTAAACAGAATTCAATCCCATAAACATCCGCTAAACGACTATGTTGTAAAACTAAAAGAGTTCAATAAATATCAGCCCACGCTATTGACATAAGAGTTCAATAACATAAACACATGAATTTGTCAACTAAGCATAATCGACCACCAACGCCAGCGTCGCTGCTCTCAAAGCCAGCGTCGCCTAAGTAAGAAATCAAAATGCATTGTAAATTTAGTCTTAAGAAGATCATGAAATAAAGAACATCTTTAAATTTAAACTTTAAAAAAGTTAATTTATACGAACGAATTTATGCAGTGCAGCTTTGTCCCTTTTTTGCTTGAGCGTCAACTGTTACTTCGATTAAGCACGCCATTGGATAATCGAGCAAACAAATTTAATTTAATTTGTCGACCGTTGTTTTTGTGAATAGTGTTATTAATGTTTTAATAACAAATATAATATTATTATTATATACATATTATATACATATAATAATATTATAATTATTATATTATAATATTATTATTATATATATATTATATATATATTATATATATAATATATTTTATATAAATGTAGCCAATTCAAATCGATTATATAAAACGGCCGATTAGAAGATATGTGATTATATATATATTATAATAAGATACGTGTATGTATTTGTGTATTATATATATTCACGAGTCGAAGTTTAAAGTTTTAGTTCCTATTTGAGAACTGTTTTATTTCAAGATCAGCTTAAGACTAAACTAGTAGTTCAATAAAAATTCTAAACATACCAATCTATTCTCTATTGTTTATAGTTAAGGTTAAGTGTGATATGATCCTGTCGTATCTTGGATTATTTTTTTTTACAATGCGGCGAGTGCGACTGTAATTCAAAAATTTAAAATTATATCCTATCGCATTTTGTTTATTTGTTTATATAATACGATTAGATTTGTAGACGAGAATACATTTGTGGACGAGAGTGACGAGGAATGACATATTCCTCTTCCTTTGAAAAAAGCCTATGCTTAGGCTAGGCGTGCATCATAGTGCACAATAATAATAATGGAATTGATGACACATTTTCTTGTGATACATTTCGTTAATTCATTCATTTATTTTCACTAATAATATTAACACAGTATTTTGATTTGACTTAGACTACTATTGACAGTGTATACTTTATAGGAAAAGTAATGATGAGATGGAATGGCTGATTTATTAATTGGGGAGAAAATACATAATGAAAACCCCGTGATAACTTAAAAGATAAACTAACAACTAGGTGGATATCCCAAATCATTCATATGATGCATTGAGTCCTGGCATTTGGAGAAAAAATTTTGTGATAGTCGCGATAATCTCATATTTACCACTTTAATTTTGACTCGACAATGTAAGTCGATCGTAAAATGATTCCAAGGAAGGTTAAAGTTGAGTTTTAAAATTTTATTTTCGCTGATATGCAGTTGGTTTAGATCGGTGTTTAAAAAACTGCAGTCGAAGTAGCAGAAGTCGCAATATTTTTGCTTTCCTCTTCTTCGACTGCCTGCGACTCTTTAATATTAGCTATTGCTTCTGCTTTTGTTTCTGAAAATAGCAGAAGTCGCAGTAGCAAAAAGCAAACAGCAATAAAAATCAAACAGCAGCAGCCGTCGCTTTTCGTTTTTTACTTTTTGCTTTGCTGTTGCTTTTGACAATGAGCGTAAGTCGTCGGCTGTTGTAACCTTAAGAAACGATCGACCCGACTGTTTGCTGCTTTTGACTTTTGCCGCTTTTGCTTTCGATCAGCAGCGTAAGTCGAAGCACGACCAAGCGACCGATTCGTGGAAGAACTCTAAGCCTACTTGCCTAGTTCTGCGCATCAATGACTTTTTTGAATTCTGTGACAAATAAAAATAAAAACATAATAATAGTAAATAATATTTTTTTCTTAGTTACGTAAATTATTTTATTAATAATTATTATTTATCATTTAACATAAATTCATCGGTTTCTTCAAAATGTGCCAACGTATCTTTAAACTTTAAATGACATTTGGCTATATCAGACCATACTGGTGCACCGTGAAACGTTACTGCTTGGTAGATTGACCTAAACAGGAACATTTTCTTTTCAAGCTTTTAAGCTATTATTTTGTCCAGGATTTTGCTGCCTGACGATGGAAGACCGATAGTCCCACATAAAGACAGAAAATAAGCAGGCTTATTTTGTTTCGCAATGGCAATAACCTTGGCACAATCCCAACTTGAGGGAAAGTAGCAGAGCTCTGAGAATTTATTGGCTAAGCAAATAAGAAACCTAACTCATATCGGAAATAGTGCTTTCGGGCGAATATTGTCAATACCGTCGATCCCAGGAGCCTTCTTGTCCTTAAACTTTTTAATCAACTGTTTTATGACGATAGTGCTGACAAGATAGACATTTTGGGGGCTAAATGGAGCCTCCACTAATGTATCAATTGATAGCAGCTTCGACGGCTGCTTTGATTGGTGTGTCACTAGGGCCTGCTGAGCCTGAGCTTTCTCTTCATCTGTTGCATAACCATTGTTGTTAGACAATAACGTTGGTATAATCCTATGCTTCTTACTAATAATTTTCGAAAGTTTCCAAAAAGGGGAACAATCTTTATCTAAAGATGCGATATTCTAGGATTTATTACGAAAGTCTAGTATCGCTTCGGTGACTTCTTTATTTAGCCACTTTCAGAGGATGAGATTAGTTGGATGTCTAAACCTTATCCATTCACGCCGTCGGATATTCCTGCTTTTCATTAAGCTTGGTATGTTCTGTGGAATTGATTTTGGGGTGAGTTTAATTCGTTTTTAAGGATGCTAAAATCTTTAGCTTCATGGAAAACCTCACTGAATGTAATAATCATATCGTTAATGTCATCGGGCAGGTATACAAACCTGGCCTCTATTTGAGGAAGCGATTCGTTGAAAATAATTAAGAATCTTACCTAGCTTGCTCTTTTTGTATCATAGCGAAAGAAGTCATTATATAAGTGCGGTTCATCGGTGACTCCTGGTAGCACTGGTAGGTAATCTGAACTAAGTGTATTTAATACTTGCGGATTTGCACTGCCAACTCTACCTGCAGGAATATAAGTGTTCTCTGGAGAATATGATAGGTGAAAATTGCTACAGTCAACTTTGGCTTTTAGCAGGTTGCCCCACGAGTTGGCTCTGAGACAACTCTAGATTGATGACGGCAATTAAAGTCACCTCATAGGATGTAACTTCCATTTAATCTAGTCAGCTTGTGGATATCGGTATGAAACAACTTCTGGAATTTGCTCGACCTCCAGGGAAATAACAAGAGTATATGTATAGATGACTGATGTATATCATATCTATTAAAAATATTTACGCCGATAGTTTCAATAATGCTTGTATTGGGGAGAGGTAGCAGGGAGTAGCGCATTATTTGTTTTAATGAATACTGGCTGTACTCTGTTGTACACTCGGTCATTTCTATAGCAGTTATGGTTGCATATATTTATTGAAATTTGTCTATATTAGTATCGCACATAATGTGGTCAAGGTCAGTACCACTTGCCTCCTATGGCCTTTTCCAGGTCGACTTTGTTGGTTTTGCCATCTGCCTATTGAGATTAGGGAAAGCTGTAAAGCAATTTAATTGTGTCGCCTGTAAGGAATTCCTAGCCATACTTGCTTTGGACTTGCTTTTTTCGCGCAACCTGATGTAGTTTGATCTGCCTGGACATTCCAATGAATTTGCTTTGTGAGAGCCGTGACAATTGGCACATTTGACGAGTAGGCTATTTTATCAATCGACTGTGTATGGTTTCCTGCGCAGTTCATACAATAAGCCTTAACCACTCATTGAGATGAACCATAGCGACGAGACCCATGGTGATGAGCTGGCTCTTAACAGCCTATGCTTTAATATCATCGAGGCTTGTGAGCAGAATTTTGTACGACTTACTGATCTCAGTTGCAAACGACAAGAGCTCATGTTTACGTTTTTGTTGGTGACCGCAGAATTCCATAATTCCTTTTTATTCAACAATAGAATTGGACGCATATAAAGATTTTCTAATAGAGTAGTCTTTAATGTTTAATAATTTGCATATGTTATGCAATTGATTTATACTAATTTTAAGTATCGTAATTGGGGGTACTTGGGTTTTATTGACAACAATTTTTGCACTATTTTCGTCGTTACCTGATTGTTCATGTAGCGCTTGTAACGGTCAATAATAGTTGTTGTCGTTCTCCCGCTGACCACAGACAATTTTTGGCACTTTTCTTATCAATTTTGGCGACAAAACGGCGCCGGCTCTGTTTAACGTTCTCTTTATATTGTTTTTTTTTTTTACTAATTGAATGCAATGCGTTACATTGCAGCGATGCGCACGTACGCAATTCACACAAGACTTTTGTGATACATTTTCTTGTGGTATATTTGAGTTCTTTTTTAATTTTGTGTATAATGGTATAAAAGAGTAAATGGTTACATGTTTGGAATATAAGTAAAGTAATAGAGTAGAGTAATAAGTACAAAAATAATTATTATTATAACTATAACTATGTAAAGTAAGATATTATTTTGTGATATTAATGTGTTATTTTATCTTAATCTTAGTGCAGTGGTGGATGATACAGTGATCTTAAACCTATTTCTTGTTTCAAATAGTTTTCACTTAAGATAATTGTTTCGATTTTAAGTTTACACTGGGTTACTCTTATAATAAAGAATTATCTTCATTGTATTAATTAATTAGTATTTAGTAGGTATGTGTGATATAATTAGTATTGTAATTCATTATTTTGACGGTTAATCGATGTGGATATTTTTATCAATAGTATATTTTAACTCTTAATATTTTCTAGTCTGTCGAAGTTTAGTAATTTCGGGTTAAAGAGTCCGAGTCGAGAGAGTTGCATATCCATTTCTAAGTCTTTAACATACTCAATAAGTTGCATAAGTTCATATAATAGTCTTTCGACGCTTTTGCGATTGTTTTCGTTCATTTTAAAGTTTTCCATTCTTTCATTAAGCATTCGCAGAACATCATTTAATTCGTGCAATTGAATTTGACTTTGTGCAAGTGTTTCTAGGTTTTTCTGAATATCTACTCGAACGTCTTCGTCAAGTGTGCCGAAAAGGTGTGCTAGCCCGATTTTGTTAAACAGTCCTCGTTACTGTCTGTTTTCCTGATGTATAGTTATAACGTTAATTTGTTTAAGTAATTTGTTATATAAAAATTTGATTTGAAGTGAATCGGTATCATTAAATACTTTATTGCCAAAAAAAATTTTCTATTAAATTAATTTTTAGACAATGATGTTCAAGTGCTGATGGCAACTGGATTGGTTTAACTGAAAAAAGAATATAAGCATGATTGGTTTGTATTTCTTGGGTGTAGACTGTGGTGATTAACAATAACAATATTATCATTATCAAGGGATTTATTTTCATTAAATAGATTTTCTCATTTTTCTTTTTGTAAGGGACCTTTCCTAAATTTTGTACCAACCTTATACTCTATTCGATTATTGATTATTTCTTCAATTACATTTTCTTTATTTTGTTGAGTGCCCAAGATTGGTTGTCCGACATAAAGGAAAATATGAGCAGAAGTCTGGCCAGTAGTGTCATGTTAAGTTTTAATGGTTGGTATGGTATGATATATGTTAAGTACTCTTCCTATTTTGCTTAATTTGGCTTCTCCATCGTCAGATGATTTGATTATACGAATTTTCTCATTTATTGTTTTTGCCTGTTTCTGATGTGTTGAGTTTTAGTTCTACTCCCTCACTCTCGAGCCATCGTTTAAGAGCCAAACTGGAAATGCACCATCTCTGTCTGCCCTTAACAATATGGGTTTCACTAACTGATTAAAGATGCGCATAAGTGCGATTCTACACTCTATCCAATCTTTTGTTCTTATTTATTCAAGTGAGGCAAATTTTGAGTAAGTATCAATGTAACTAACACAGTGCTTACCTTCGGATGAATGTATGTCTATTACAAATTTATCACGACAATGTTCAGGTTTTTTGACTAATTTTATGAGGCATTTTGTCTCTATGTTTTGTTTAAGCTAAATTATATATTTTGCATTCATTTATTATATTCTGAATTATTAATTGGCTATTTGGATAGTAATGATTTTCTTTGAATACTTTGGTCGTTTTCTGAATGCCAGGATGTAGAAGATTTTCATGGGATAAAAGTATAATTACTTTAAATTCGACATAAGAATTTACATTTTTTAGTAAGATAAGACTACGGTTTACTTTTGGATAATCTCAAAATCTGCATTAATCATTTTATCGTAATAGATTGAAGTTGTTGAATTGCCAAAAATGGTACAATCTTGTTTGACCTGATTTAATGAATATTAGTTGTCTTTTAAATGAATTGATTGGTTTTTCTGTTAATTGAATAATATCAAATGTGTCTTCATCAGCACTATATTAAGTAGCTTCTGTGAAATGATTTTTGTCAAGCTGGATTCTTAACAATGCGTCAGCAACGAAATTTTGTTTGCCCTTCAATATTAAATCAAGTTTAGTTCTCCACCTCTGTAGTTTAGCATTTGGTTCTTTCAAGTTATGCAACCATATGAGCAGTTGACGGTCTCTAGCTATTTGGAAACATCTTCCAAGTAAGTATTGAGGAAACATTTAAGAAGCCCAATCAATGGCAAGTAAATCTTTTTCAATGGCACTGTAATTCACTTCATGCTTAGAGTTCTACTAATAAAAAAAATGAAGGATGTCCATTTTAAAAAAAGGACAGCTCCAAGAGCCAGATTACTAGCATATGTAGTTGATACAATTTTTTTTTAAAATCTGGGAGTTTAAGAATGGGTTCACTGGTTATTAAAACTTTAAGTTTTTCAAATGACTCAATATAGTTTGGATTTTGAATATCTATTTGTGATCCTTTCTTTGAATATCGTGTCGTTAATTTTACCAAGCTTGTGGAATTTGGAATGAATTTACGAGAGAAACCTGTTAATCCAAGGAATGTTTTGATTTTTTATATTTGAATTGGAATTGGGTATGTGACTAAGGCTTTAAATGTAAGAGGATTAAGTTGTATTCTATCGGGAGATGACCAAGGAAATTTGCTTCCCTTTTTAAGAACTCGCACTTGTCTAATTGTATTTTTAGATTATATTCGAATAATTTTTTGAAAACCAACTGTAATGAGTTTAAATGTTCATTAAGAGATGTAAATAATACAATTATGTCATCTAGATGCACTAAACAAAGGTCGAAGTATGTTAAACATACTTCTTTGAATTTTTTAAACCAAATGGCATACGGACATATTCATAATGACCACTTTTAGTAGAAAATTCAGGTTTTAATATGGATTCTGGTTCCATTTCTATTTGATGAAATCCTTTTTCCAAATCAATGGTTGTAATATATTGACATATCCTTAGTTTACCAAGTATTTCATCCATATTAGGTATTGGATATCTGTCAGGAATAGCTACTTCATTTAGTTTTCTATAATCAATTACGACTCTTTATTTTGTTTTTCCAGAAGCATCTAATTTTTTTGGTACCAGCCAAGTGGAACTATTATATGGAGATAGTATCACTTCACCCCCTGTTTAAACTCACGTTGAACATGCATACATATAAATTTATAATTAAAATATACGTCACATAGATTTTTAAGTGGAAGTACATGTTGTATTATGTAAACAATATTCACCGTAATAAATAGATAATTTATGACCGCTTGTATACGTATCAATATTACGGAGTAACCCAAGTACCTACACGTACACCAAATATGACCCGACCCTATTAGCCAGTTGCATCCCGTTAGTCGGGTCAAAGTAGTGATAAGAATAATGTAAGTACGCTGTTAAATATAAAAAAACTAGGATTTGTAAGAATAAAATAAGTATACTTCGAGTTGCTCAATAATGAACATAGGTTACATTACACCCTCACTGGAGAAAAGACATGCTACCGCAACTTAAAACGGCTTAAAGCAAAACCAAAACAGACAGCTACAATTTCAAAAGAAACTGTAACTCTGTAACTTAAATAAAGACAAAAACAAGTATACAGCATTAACAGTTGCTTGGGCTAAAGCTCAGCTTAAGTGAACATGTACGAACCACCAGATAAACACAGTTATGCCGCTAACCCAAGATTAGAAGAACCAAAATATATAGTAAAAAATGAAAAAACAGCGGATCTCTTGCAAATGTATCAGCATTCGTATTCAAAAAAACCATAGATTACACATGTAATGGATAAGTCCATTCGTGTAAGTAAACTAGAGACGGTTCTCTTCTGATAAAAACCAAAAACAAACTACAAGCATTAAAACTACAAAAACTAACTAAAATAACAGACGTCGACATAGCACCAACTGAACACAAATCACTAAACTTTCCAGAAGAAGTCATATACTGCAAAGAACTACGGAACATATGTGAAACGATAATACTTGAAGAATCAAAATCGCAAAAAGTCACTGAAATTAAAAAAATATTAAAGAAACAACAACATCAAGGAAGCTCGAACAACGCTAACACCGAAGACATAACCACGAGACCTGAAGAAACTGGACTAATAATAACATTCGCAACACTAAAACTACCAGAAGTATTGAGAATTGGTTATGAAACTGTCTGATTACGGCCATATATCCCACTACCGCTACGATGCATAAAATGCCTCTGTTTTAGACACCCAACACCAATATGTAAAAGCTCTGAAACATTTACCAATTAGTCAGACACCAAACATACAAACGAAGGTGAATTATTCAACAACTCAAAAAGCTGCATCAACTGCTCAAACAACCCAGATATCGACCACCACCACAGCCCACTTGATCGCAACTGCCCCACATTCCAAAAAATAAAAGGAATTGACTGCAATAAAAACCATCAAAAAAGTAATCACAACACACAACACTGTACTCAACATTTACTTTACACGCCACGGGCAACAAATAAAAACTAGCTACGCAAAAACACTAACAAACTCTACAACTCCAATCTCAACCAACCGAAGATCGATTGATAAACACACACCTCGCATCAACCAACATAAATCATCATCCAATCACACACAACAACACTAACAAGACCTCACCAGCGCATCCACATCCCGCGGGAGCAAAACAACCAGCACACATACAACATCAAAATAAATAAGTTAAAAACAAATAAATAAATATATGATAAACAAAGAAATACCTAAGTTTAATAAACAAACAACAAGCAAATAAGTAAACTAACCAACTAGCTTTCAAAAGTAAAAATTCTGTTACAGAGTGTCTACTCTATGTAGACGGTGTTGTTAACAAAGCCCTCTTCTCAAGACACCCATCAACCTAATTCATCGATTTCGCGAAAGCATTTCAAAAAATAATACTACATACAAAAATAAATCAAATGACGAATTGGGGCTGCGGCCCAAAAACTCTTTAATACATCAGAAACTTTATGACAAATAGAAAAATCAGAGTTAAAACAAATGGCAAATATTCAAACCTACCTTTGCACAACGGGATCCCACAAGGATCACCACTCTCAGTAATTATATTTCTAATTGGCTTCAATAGCCTAGCAGATCGAATTGAATCATTCGTAGCCTACGAAGATGACTTTAATATATAAATTGACCCAGAAAAAACACAAACATTACAATAAACCTAGATAGACTCTTAGGGGACACCACCTCAGGCGATTCAATGTCTATTACTAAAAGTAAGCACATACATATATGTCGGAAAAATATTACGTCTGTAATGTATCAACAAACACAACAATCATAAACGAAGTTAAAGAACTAAAGATATTGGGTTTAACAGTCAGCTCCAGATATAAATGGACCCCACACATTAAATAACTCCTGCCATCCCTCAATTCAAAAAGTAGATTTCTGCCTCCCAATATTTGGTAACGCACCCAAATCCGCTCTAAGGCCAATCAATACAGCCCTAAATACAGCGATCCGAACCGCACTGGCAGGCTTTCACTCTACATCAATTTATAACCTGTATTTCGAATCAATCATACCCCCAATGGAAATAAGAAATAAACAATTACAAGCAAAAATATTCAAGATAATTACACAACCACAAGACTCTCTCTACAAAAGATAACAAATAATTTAAAGAATAAAAACATACCAGACCATACAGAAACTCGGCCATTAAAAGATTTGCAAGAACCTGGATATCACCTCAACCCGATAAAGAAAACACCACAAACCAATCCACCCTGCTACTCCTCTGTATACACAGCGGAAATCATCGCTCTACTCGAGGCGATAGAAAAGGCAGTCAATCCTCTGGGATTCAAACCATGTCAGTATTATAGGAAACGAACTTACAGACAAAGCAGCCAAAAGAGCAAAAGTCTCACCCCTCCTAAATAATTTTAATCGTAGGGACATATACAACCACATTAAGAAATCAATCGCAAATGAAAATCAAAACGTACCTCGACTTGGTATCAAACTACCAGCCACAATATACTCCATATCGACCGATATCTACACACACACATATCTAAACACAAACCTAAACAAAAAAGATCCAATAAACATTATTAGACTTCGAATCGGACACACAAAAACACAAACTTCTTCAGACCACCAACGGCCATTAGTGAAACAACAATATACCCATCACAATCAAACAGATCCTGGACGAATGTACAGCTTTCCAACAGCTCAGAATCCACATCCCAAGCCACTCCCTCACGTCAATTCTATCTAATCAAACTCGATACAATATAATTACAGATTACATAAAAAAAGCCAATATAATACATCACTTATAAAACTAAAAATAAGTGAAAAAACAAAAACAACACAAATATGTAAATTTATACATACAAAGTCATAACCTAACCATAAGTAGCCAATTACTCAACATACTAAACTTAAGACACAAAAATGTCAAAATCGACACCTTCGGTTAATTACAATTACGCAATAATCATGTTACTTGAATACAACACAAAACATCAGCCGAAAGCCCTAGTAACTATGGCTGCGCTCCCTTGTAGTTTTAGTTTTAACTATAAGCATACTATACAGTTAAATAAATAAATAAATATTAGATGAAGAATTACTGAATCCTGTATTTGTTTTTCAATTTCTATTTCGTTCATTTGCGCTTGTGGATATTGTTTTGAATAAATAGGTGAATTATGTGTTCTATTAAGAACATGTTTAATAGTGTTTTTAATGTTAAATGATCGCATTGTACATATTGAAGATTCCTGTATTTATTTAATAACTGCTTTAATTTAGAGTATTCTTCGTGGTTGAGATGATCTTATAGAAAGTAGCTAAAACTAGATTTTTCTCTTGGAATAAGAACTAAGTTTTCCTCTAATTTCAAAATATTTTGTATGCAAAAAGTTTGTTCATCATCTAAACTTGAATTAATGAGTGGATATGATTTGTCAAAAAGTGTATCTGTTTGGTTTTTGTAATTTATAATAGATTTTGCACTGTTAACCAATCTTCTGGCAATTAACGTGTTTTAATCTTTAGAGAAGTTCTGTAATTAAAATTGTTCAGGTTTTATAATAATTGTATTACTGGAAAGGGTAACTGACTCAGTAATTGTTATGGAACCATTTGATGTATAAACATCACATGTGTTTTGAATTGGAAGTGTAGAAATATTTTCTAGTATTATATTAATTGTGGATCCTGTGTCAATTAAACATTTTAATTTATTACCTTTGTGTGTGATTTCTAAATATTGATATTATCCGGGGATGTTAACCGAAAATTTTCATCAAACACTAAGTTGTTTTCATTTGATTCGTCTGGTGCTTCGTAATGTTCTAACTCATATTGGTTTTGGTGTTGATCATAGTCAATGTTATTTTCTTCGTACTGTTGGTCATAAATTTGTTTGTTATGTTTATATTCTTGAGCATCTTAAAATGTGACTTCGTCAGTTGACATTTTAGTTTGTTCACTGTCTAATGGTCTGGATCGTTTTTAAGGTTGGCTTAGTTGTTGTTAGTTATCGGTATTTGTTGTGGTGTTTCAGAGACTGGATTCCCATAACACCTAGGTTACGCATATGCAAATTTATTGGGACTATATTAATTTTATCTGTGTCACATTGGTTAATTATTATACATCGGTTGTGTTTATGTTTGTCTATGCGTCATGGGTTGGTAATTATATATTGGTTGTAATGATTGAAAAGAATGTGGATAATTGATTTGGTTGGAAATTATTTTGATCTTTTGTTTAATTTTAAAATTATTCGGTTTGGGTTAATGGCTGTTGTGTTTTTATTTATTAAATTATTTATTTTAATTTATTTATATTAACATTAAATTTGTTTATGCTAAAGTTAACATATTCTTTGTAAATTCATACATCATGATGGACTAATATAGTAAATAGTTGTATGGGTAAACTTCGAATAAGTATTTTTATAGAATCTTTAATTGCTTCTAAATAGATGAGAAGATAAGCGTTATTACCTTCTAGATGTAATTTAGGGAGTTGTCGACGTCTCTCTGTCTTTTTGCAGAATGTTCTCAAGTTGCTTTTATAGATTGTTTTGCGAAATTCTCTTAGAAGTATGTAGTTTACTATTTGTTGTTGGTATGCGGTGATAAGATTTTTTTCTAAAGTTGGCCAATCCTGAATGTTTGGATGCCCCAATGCTTGTGTAACTTGCCCATCCAGATTCCTTTCTACTGCTCCTTTAGAAAGCTTTGTTGTCATTTAGGCCTACTTGGTTGAGCCATGTTTGTACTATTATATATTTGTTTTGTTTAATTATTCTCCTTTTTTTTTTTTCTTAAATTCACTTCTTAATCTCTTATTATATTTATTTGTTATTTTTTTCGGGTGGCTAGCGTGTGAGAACGTTGCGGACAAAATTTATCGCAAGCGCGCAACAATCTTTTGCAATAGCGTGCAAGGCGATGATGAAGAATAGTGACCATACACTGAAATCACAAGTACAGTACATGTTCAACGTGCATTGATCTGTTGGTTAACCGGATATATTAACTCATCCCTCGCTAGGATTAATCCTGTCCCTAGACTTTCTTATGTTGTCGATGGCGTTTTGCAGGGAATCTGAATTTCCAGCCCTCACGCGACCTTGGTATAATTTCCAGAGAGAGAGTCCGATGATTGCTGCTTAAACCATGGTCACGCTGAAAAGGGAAGGCTTCGATAAAAGTTCTCTTTCGATGTTGCCGATGTACCACAGGCTTTCAATGCTCAGTCTCTGTAGGTATGGCAGACTCAGAACTTCTTGACACCTAGTTATATTTACAAGTGGTGATGGCGCTGTTGTTGTTGGACTGTGACCTTAAGGTTCCGGAACAAAGACCCATTTAGTTTTACTTCGTCTTCAAATGTCAACAGAGACGTGCCATGCATAGTCTTTTCTGTACCCCTGGACATGGTCACCGAAGCAGTCTCTTCGTTAATTATAACGACCCCGTCGTCCAAAACTACATTCGTTCGGGGTAGCTGGGACAAGTAGTACAATGTGCGGAAGTGCTGGCATTGTTGTGCGAATGGTTCACAGGGTAGTTCTTGACAGAACGTTGATGTAAGGGTAGCACTGCAGTTTTCAGTAGCCAGAATATTATTGTCGCTGTCCGCCACGTTGTTATATCCAGCAAAGTCTATTGCAGTGTCGTTGTGTAAAACAGGAAATAAAGTGATCCTTTTACAAAACTAATCCTGGGCTTGGAAATTTAATTATAAAATGTAAAAAATTATCATCTAAAAAAACTTTGATATGAGCTACTTCGATTAAATTGATAATTGTTTATCTCAAGAGTGCTCATTTAATAAATTTTGTGTATCTTTTGAATCAAGAATAGCGGGACTTACAATCTTAATCTTTGCAAAGGTTATCGATAACATTAGGATTTCAACGTATAGCATCAAAATTCAGTCTCCTGCGAGTAATGTTTCATAGTGGTGGTTAGTATCTATATTTTTTCTGTTTTCTTCATCAATCTTGACGTTTACAGTTTTTGTTAGTTTATTAATTTGTTCTTGTACTGTATTTATAACAGCCTGCCTGTTTATTGATTCAATTAATTTTTTCTGATTGTATTTTAATTTTTCGTAGTCATCGAAATCAGGTATTCCTGCCACCACCTTAATAGCAGTACCAAGAATAGCTTTCTATGGCGTATCTGACTACAAAATCTTTTTCATATGAGACTGGGTACAATGGTTCCTTAATAGGTCGGTCTCCTTGCTATATCTAAGTACATACTGAGATTTGGTGAGCCTGATGAACTCAAAGCCCTTCCAGATGACTAAGTTTCCGTCCACATATTAGGTAGTTTGGCAGTAGTAATTGTTACGAGAAGTAGCACGATAAAAATTCTAAATAAAAGTAGTAGTAAAGATTTTGGAATGGTATAAAAATAATAAGAAATATCTTAAATTGTCCTTATGGACAAACCTGCCTCTAAAGTGAACCGTTGTTTCCAGGTCGGCTTCTAGTTCTTTTTCAAGGTGTGAGTTTATTACTTTTGATTTTTGATTGTTTGATTTTGGAAGAACTTTGTCACCTACCTGAAAGGTTATATCTCTCCTGGTTGCGTTCAACCTTTTCATTTGAATTTCATGGGTCATCATACACTACTCTGTACTTGTTGCTGAATGTTGTTTACAACAAATGTGTTTGATCTAGTCAATTCGTTATTTTTAGGCACCGTAACTGGCGCCGGTGTTCGTAAGGGCAATTAATAACATAAGAAGCCATCCTAAAGAGCCATAACACACGTGAATGTTTTTCATAAGCCTTGAGCCTGATAACAGAACTTGCAAAATTGAAACATATTGACAACAGTATCGTCACTATTGAGCCGATATGGTGCAATGCTCTATGTGTCAAGCACAATAAAACATATTGCAATAAACAATCTAAAAAAAACAAATGTGCTGTAGAACATTCAAATGAAACTTCCCTACTAAACTACCCTACGAAATATTCATGATTAGATCAAGGCTTGTGAACCAAAAAGGTTCTGAGCTTTACAAGTGTATAGTTTATAATAACTATTCCACTCCATTTACTGGCAAGCCATACTTGCCTTCAGATCCACATAAGAAACCTGATCTGCTGGAATTTATTGTATACTCTGGACTTCCAGTGCATTACCTCCCAATTGAAGAGTACTTTAAGCTGAGTTTTAATCATTTACCAATTGTTGTAACTAATGATTGTACGATGTAGCACATAACTAGACAAGCCATACAAAATCATAACACTTAAAACCTACATAAATGCATTTTAAAAGTGGCTGGGGAATAGAATTAGCCTAGACATATCGCTGAAGTCAATGGATGAAGTTGGCATTGCAATTTAAACTTTAACTAAGTTGATTAATACAATTCGATCACTTTTCACGCCACAAGCAATAACTTAGAAATAATGAAGTTCTTCGGAAACTTAGGAGGCTAATTGTAGAAAAGCAAAAGCTACGGAAAATAAAAATGAGACGAAAGCAAACTATTGGAGCAACCTGAACCGCTTTAAAAATAACCCTGATTATAGCCTGACACGCAACTAGATATCAGAATAGACCCATGAAAAGAACTACGGTAATAGAAGACAGTAATGGTCAGCGGTGTAAGGGTAACGAGGAAAAGGCTGAGGCGTTTGTGCAGAACTTGCACTCAAATGTCTAATGCTACAACAGTACAAGAGGTAAACAGATTTTTGGAAAATAGTTTTAAGAAGAATGATTCCAGTTCTGCACGATCATAACATCATACCCGAACACTATTTTGGGTTTAGAAAAGGCTATGGATCTTTTAAGCACAGTCTTCGAATCGTAAAATTGATTACTAATGCCTTCGGGACAAAAGATTATTGCTCTGGCATTTTCTTAGACATCAATCAGTCGATTGACAAGGTTTTGCAGCCTGGTCTATTATACAAAATTAAAAGATGGTGGTCTGCTCCATAATACCATAATAAGATTATAATATATCGTAAGATATACTATAATAAGATAATCTTACAAGTTATGTCTAAGAACAGGAAAGTTCCCCTAAAATATACGCTATCAACGGTGAAGTGCCTTACACAATCTTGACATTTCATCAGTCGCACTGTAGAAGCAGCTACATACGCTGATGAATCTGCTGTCATTGCAAGAAACACGTCTCCAGTTCTCGCATCGCAGTTCTGCAAATGATTGCACAAAGTTATGCAAAATGGCGATATGTGGTCAACGCCTTGGGAGTGTACATGGACCGATGACTCACATGGAAATCGCACATACAATCTAAGCAATCAAAGCTCAAAGCAAAAACCAAAAAAAAATGTACTGCTACTAAGACCGCGTTGATTCCAGATCATCAAATAATATCGTTTGTCTTGACAAGGCCATCCTTAAGCCTGTATGGACATATGCTATGCAACTCTGGGGAACAGCGAGCATTTCCAACAAAGAAATCTTACAAAGGTACCAATCTATGACCTTAAGAAGAATGACAGGTGCTCCTTGGTATATGAGCAAATTTGACATACACAAAGATTTTAATTTATTTATTTAAGTCAAAGCAGTTGATTACGAAATTAAATTTAAAATAAAGAAAGGATTTAAATTATAAAATTAAAATAAGAATTCAAACTCAAAATAAATATAAAAAATTTAAAATTTTAATTTTAATTTTAATCTGGGGAATTAAAATATAAGAAAAATGTATTTAATTTAAATCGATGCAACATTTGTTGCAAGGCTTGAGTAAAACCCAGAAAAACCCAATAAAATCTGTAGAATATGGGAGTATTAGAATATTAACGTTATACTATTACTTACATATATAAAGGGTGTTTCTTTTAGAGGTATAGAACTTTAAATTGCAATAAAACAATCGATTGTGGCACGAGCTGTGTGACATGTTGCGCCGTCTTGTTGGAACCACAGCTCCTGGACATCATGGTTGTTCAATTCAGGAATGAAAAATTTAGTAATCATGGCTCTATACCGATCACCATTGACTGTAACGTTCTGGCCATCATCTTTTTGAAGAATTACGGACCAATGATTCCACCAGCCCATAAAACGCACCAAACAGTTTCTGGATGTATCGGTGTTTCGATATACACTTGAGGATTAGCTTCACTCCAAATGCGGCAGTTTTGTTTGTTGACGTAGCCATTTAACCAGAAGTGCGCTTCATCGCTAAATGGACGTAGTGCGCGATACGTATTCCGCACAGAACCATTATTTTCGAAATAAAATTGCACTATTTGCAAGCCTTGTTCAGGCGTGAGTCTATTCATGATGAATTGCCAAATCAAACTGAGAATAAATCACTTGACAGCTGTTAAATTGGTCGCCATCTTGAACAGTAATGCCAACTTAAAAATTTATACCTCGTCATCAATCACCCTACACTATTAAGAGCAACATTATATAGAAGCATAGTATATTGAAGTATTAATGTATAAGAGAATTAGTAAATAGGGACTGTTACTAATTAATATACTATTAGAAGTAATAGTATATAAAAGTAGCAGTATAATGAAGAATTAAAAGGAAGTAGGATAAATTGAAGAAATTTAACTAGAAAGGAGGTTAATTGTTTCTACTAAGATATAGGAAAAGAGAAGATTTTAAAGAAGAAAGAGAAGTTGTATTTGAGATCACGTTGCGTAGATTATTGTAATTAACACATAAAGCGTGGACAGAGCTGTGTAATGCGTAATCTGTTGTGCATGTAGGTAGGGACAATGGGATATAATTCCTAGTACAACAACGAGGAATAGAAAAACTAATACGACCTAAAAGGACAGCAGAGTCTATATTGCCTATAATCAGTTTATGTAGAAAAACTTGCTTTTGAACGGATTCAATCCGATCCTGGCACTATACTGAGGGCACCAGACGCACTTACAGTATTCCAGAATCGGCAGAGCAAGAGAAATGTAAAGGATTTTTGTGGTAAAAGGATCATTGAATTCCTTTGACCAACGTTTAATAAATCCAAGTAGTCCCTTGGGTTCATTGGTGATAGTAGAGATGCAAATTAAAATTTAATTTGCAGTCAAATAAGACACCCAAGTCTTTAACCGTGAAAATGCGTTGGAATGGAATATTGTCAATCGTATAGGAGCCTTAAGAGAGTCTAACGCGACTACATGTCATATACATACATTTTGCACAATTAAGAAGCCACTGATTGGTCAAACACCAGCGTTGCAAAGCACTCAAATCCTCTAGCAAAAAGTTTTGAATGGGATCAGTGTATGAACAGATAAACTTAACATCATCTTCATACATGAGACAATGGGAATGAGAAAGAATGGTAGGTAAACCCAAAATAAAAAAAGAAATAAATATACCCATTGTTAAAGATGAGATCACCAGACGTGCTAAGAGTTACATACTGTACAACCATGACAATAATCTTTCCCTGTATCTCCTAGATAGCACTTGTGACATAAGACGCTTAAAAAGATACCATATACTGGACCTACCAAACGGCATTTCTTGCATCTAACATTTTCTGAAATTCTCTTTTTATTTTCCGTGGGATGTAGCTTTGAGTGGATCAAGTCCTGTTGTTACATAACCTAAAATGAACAAAAAAAAAATTTAGAATGTAATGTATTGTTTAAGCTCATAGGAGTACATGTTTTCACGTTAAGCTAATGTTCTAAACAATTTGTCGTAAGCTAGACAACATATAAAAACTAAACCACAAAAAAAAAATTTTTGATGGGCTTTATTTATTATGTCTCTTATTTCTGTTTCAAATAATTGTATAGAACAGTGTGTTATCTTGATTTGTCTTTTGTTGGTGACAGAGTGAATTGTTTTGTTGTTTTCAATTGTTGACTAAAGTATCAGTTAAGCCGTATCATTCAATTGTTTTTCGAGCACCAAGCTATTTCTGCAAGGGTGCTATGAAATCTTTCTACTGGAGCATTCGCGATTTGGGAATTGAAACAGTTATTTTTTAAAGAGTTGAAAAATGTTTTTTGTCTGTTGAAAGAATGTAAGATTTCTCCTACTTAGAATCGCGTTTTCTTCTTTAATAATTTGATTTAGGAAACAGATAACGGCTTTATCATTAGCCTCAATAGCATACGTTAGTGATAGTTATGTGTATACTGTACACTGTGTAATACACAGTGTGTATGGTAGCTACATTAGATGATACATCCTCTGCGAGGGAATAAATACTCTGTCGCGATAAAGCATCAGCTACATTATTTTTCTTTCATAGCTTATAAATATTTTGGCATTATGATCGTCAATAAAAGCCTTCCATCGTTTGATCTTAGCATTAAGAGTTTTGTCTAATATCACAAAGGTAAGAGGTTGTTGCTGATCAGTGTAAATTTGATACGTCATGAAGATAGTTTGTTAGGTCAAATTTGATACGCCATAAATATAGTATCTTGGGTTTTTTAAAGCCCATACTATTGCATGTAGTTCAATGGCATTTTCTTTGATCAATCAGCGCTAACCTTGTCGTCCCCTTTCAGAATTTCTGTCAATGGTCTAGCCATTGAGGCATAATCTTATCGAAATGCCGCCTCTAGAGACTACTGATCCGTGGATACTCTACTTTATCTTTAAAAAATTGGGATTATCCTCATGAACGTTTGTTATTCGCATCGAATAATTAGCCTAATGCCCATGCTATGTGGCTTACATGTTCTTCCATGGTCGCTGACAAATGATAGCGTCGTCAACATAACCGATTTTCCGATTTTCTCCCTAATTACATACCGGGAGCATTTTTTTATGTAAACGGAAGTTGGAAAAGCTCATACAGCCCGTTTCCTACACAAAAGGCAATTTTTTCCGCCAGAAAAATTTTATGAAACCCAGATTTTAAATCAAGTGTCGTGAAATATTTAGCTTTTCCAAGACTTGAGAGTATAACTAATATATTGGGTATGGGATACTTGTCGGCAGTAGTTTTTGGTATTTAGATTCTTAAAGTCTATTAAAAGCCTTTTCTTTTGGTTTCCCTATTCATCTGTTTTTTTTTTTTGTCTTATACCCATACTAGATAATTATAGGACGATCTGGATAGCCTTATTACGCCATCTTTTAACAAATTTCTTGTTTTGGTATTTACAAAATCGGACACCCCACTGAGTACGGATATAATTTTGAGTAGATTGGGTCTTCATTTTCACTTTTCGTATGGTCGCGACAATATTTGTAATATATTTTTTTTTTCTGAAATTCTCTTTTTATTTTCCGTGGGACGTCTATTTTCTATAATCGGTAAAGTTAACATTTGAACACTTCAGGAACTGAATTTTCCATTTCCAGATTCAGAGTGCAATTTTTTATTTTTTAAATCCAATGTAGCTTTGAGTAGATCAAGTCCTGTTATACCGTCAAATGTTTTTATTCGGTAAAATGCAAAATGTTGTTGTAGTATTGAAAGGGCGCGTAAAAAATTTGATTTGGTCTGAGTTAACACCATGAAGGGATTTTACTATAAAATGTTTGTCTACTGGAGTTACGCCTTTTAAATTTTCTATTGGTTTTATATCATTTTTTAAGGCCCCTGTATAGCTCAGTAATTTAATGGTTCTTCCTACTATCGTTCGCTCGACGAATGAAAGCAGGGAATCATTTCTTCTTCAATATTTTCTACCTCCACCTCAGCTATATTCTTGTATTCTTGTTTGCTTTTTTATTGTTATTCCTCTGGTACGTTATTGTTTATTCTCTGTTGTTTTGGGCTGTGCCACTATTTGCTCTCTTTTGGGTCTGATTCTGAAATGGTGAGTAAGCAGGGCCCCTTTGGCTTTCCTGATATTGTGTGGATTGTCTAAATCTAGACGAACTGTCCACATCCATTGGCTGTAGTGCCACAAGCTTCTGTACCGGGCCACTATATTATGTTTTGAGTCTAGTGTAATGTTGATTTATGCCCTGTTGCAAGACTCGAAAATATAATACGCTGTATGAGTGGCGTTTCGCCAATACATATGTCTCCTGCCTCGCGACATTCAACACTGCTATAAATTTCAGCATCTTTATAAACCTCAACTTCTGGTGTGACTTTCTGAGTACATTCAAATTTTTCTTCAACCTCTTTTAATTTTGATGCAACCTTTTTTGGCTGATGGTTGAATAAAGCGTTGACTACACTCTCGATTAATAGCTTTGAGCTTTTATAGTTACACGCAATTCTATTTTTACACGATATACATTATAATATGTATTTTTGCTCGGTTGACAAAAAATTTTTTGAAAATATGTTTTTACGATTTTATTCCATTTAGCACGGCTAAAATTTTTGCGCCAACATTTTGTTTGTCAGATTTAATTTTTGCGAAATGATGTCGAAAGAGCTGCACAATTCCGCCGTGAATGGAATTCTTGTATGGCTCGTTACAAAGAATCATACAAAGAGGTAGAAAAAATTGGCACACAACGGCTCATAACGGAGTACACTGATAAAAATGTAGATACCGAACGAAAGCGAAAGTTGAGTTAAAAATTGTTCCATCGCTGATAGTGATTTTATACGCCTTCGAAGCAAGCAATTGCGAGTAACTTATGATGATTACGTGTAAGCTAATGCAAAATGTAATTGTTAATTATTTTTATTTTATTTATTAAAGTGAATGTTAACAATAAATTATTAACCTACATCATTATTTATTAGAGCTCTAGCTGCTAAGGATATCTATGCTTATTACCCTAATAATATTTTTTAAGAATCTAACTAAGAAAATTGTTTTTCAAATACCATTTGGCTATTTTTTGTACTCTATTGGATACATATGATGGTGAAAAATCTAAAAATCAATTCATTATCTAGGTAAAGCAGATAACGCCAATATTCGTGCAGATACAATCTTGACACGATCTGCTATAAGTATATGTGGAGTCTATTTTAAAAATGACGGGTCAAAAGTAACATGTAGACCCTTTGAATTTGCACCCAAAAGTTGGAAGGACGATTGGGCACCAACATTTATTTGTAACTCGTGCTCAGAAAATTTTGAATTTGTGACACAACCGCGAGAACCAGTAAGCACCACATTGCATACTCGTATTATGAAATCAATTCATAATTAACACGTTCATTTATTTTTGCACGTATTTTTCAACTTTGCAGACCTATGATATGGAAATATACATTTTTTCATAATTGCGACTGTTAATCTGGCGAATTTTCAAAATAGTGAACCGGATAATATATATAATATGCAGTTATCCTCAGGTTTCTGGTCAGGGCATTGCGCTTTCCGTAAAATTGCAACCAGGACTACAGTAAAGGGAACAGTTTCTTAATCACACGAAACTACGACAATATGAACATACTTAACACGCTCAGATTTTTCTGGAGAAAAGATACGTGTTTGCAGGAAGAGCTGTATTACTTAGTAAGGGACTTGCCTGAAATATATATAGAACATAGTATATTTCAAATATAGAGAGTGAAAGGTGTGCTCCGGTTTTAAAGTTATAGATATGTTAACTGTATTTCAAGGTGGTTATGCCGGGCGGACATTGCTGTTTTCTGCTAAAAAATTTTGTAGAAGCATTAGATAAGGATGGATAAGTATTTGAAAACTATTTTTCCACACTATCAATGACCAATATTAAGGAAGGTGTATTCGGGGGCCCATATATTTAAAATCTCGTGGAAAATACGTAGCTCAACAGAATTTAGACATCAGACGAAAATGCATCTTAGAAATCGTTCAACTGAAGTTCGGATTACATGAGTATAATTAAAAAACTTATTAAAAATTACGATAAGAAATTTAAACATGTCGCTTAAAGTCCATTTTCTTCATTAAATTGTGGACTTTTGCCCAACTTACATCTTAGCGATGACAATTGAAAACAATTTCACCAACAATCGAAATGCGTGGAATCAGCAAGAAAATCGAAAGATACGATATCTGAACCATTTTTATTTTCAAGTTCAAGTTGGAACATACGAGTGTATGTTGTGTTTGGTGCTATGATTTTGTTTGGCTTATGTACCGCGCCCCATAAGTCACAACAATTGGTGAATGATCAGAACTCAGTTCAAAGTTCTTTTTATTTCGGCGGTGTTGTACCGGATGTCCAGAGTTTACAATGAACTCCAGCAGTATAGTTATAGTTATCAAATTTTAAGCAGTATCTTGGTGGTGATTGTATTTAAACGTGATGTCTATAATTTCTGTTTTTACAAACAGGGATGTTTCATTATTATGATTAGAAAGCTCATTAGTGTTCCATATTACTTTGTGGACATATTTGCATAGTTTATTTATAAACAACAAAATCATAATAAAGAGATTATTTGTTAGCTCGGTCTGTTATACTAGTAGTTTTTAAATTAAATGTATCTAGCCGGCTATTTTGCTGGGGTTCATTCTTACGTCGCAATACCTGAACGTAATTTAGTAGGACAAGTTTCAATTGGAAGTTCTACAAAACCTTTAGATTTTTAGATTGTTTATTGCAATATGTTTTAGTGTGCCAAAATTCCTGACACATAAAGCATTACACGATATCGGCTCAATACGATACTGTTATCAATATGATTCAATTTGTAAATTTCGCAAGTTCTGTTATCAGGCTCAAGGTTTATAAAAAACATTCGCGTATGTGGCTCTTAAAGATGGCTTCTTATGTTTTTAGTTGCCCTAACGAAGTGCCCTAACAGTTCAATTTAAGATTCGATGTAATATCAATTTTGTTTTTAAGTATTAAAGCATTCCTTGTATATCGTCTACGTCGGAAACAAAAGTTAGGGAAGGCTTAAAGGTTTTTTCGTAGTTGTCTTCTTTTTCAGCCTTTGCTGTCGCATTGGTTTCGGTTTTGGTGGTTTCCTCTTCCATTTCTTCAGGCATGGCATATTTGCCACGGGCTTTGAAGTCCTTGGTCCGAAGTCTAGTGCCATGATTTTTCTCGGAACGTTTGGTGAATAAACATTATTCCTTATAATATATTTTTTTTGCCAAGCTAGGTTGATTTCTGTTGGCATTTCGCTGGTGAGCTGCAGTTGTTTGTGGTTTTAACGGTTTATGTTCACAAAGTTAATAACAAATGCAAATGTTTCCCATTGCGTTGAATAGACCGGCGCCAGTAAGGTGGCTTCAAGAGGTAGGCGCGTTTAGATCAAACACAGTTGTTGTAAGCTGTGATTATCATTAGATTACTAAAATTAGACATGAGATTCAGTAACAAGTGCAGAGTTATGACTGAGTTATACATTAAAAAAAAACAAATTAATTAAAATGAAATCACACAACTCATTTTAGAGTTTTCTTAACTGTGGAAACTAAGATTTTTAATTCAATCGCAGTTTCCTTTTGTTTTCTCGGAAAATAGATAAAGAAATTTGACAGGTTAAAAAAAAGAAAACGCCACATATTCGTATTTAACTCAAACACATTAAATAAAATTGTTATTGACCATCAGGTTATGGTGTAAAAAATAAATCAATTGCTGTCAGCCAACAGCTCTTCTGTGACATACTGATGAGTTGTTCAGGTTCAGACAGATCTATAAAAGTCAAGTATCTCATACAAATAATTATATGTGCATTTTTGCTTTTGTTTTTTTTTTCTTGTTTACCGTTGTTTTTTTGTATTTCAATGAATGCAGAATGATTTCGTGATATGTTGCGGTTGCTATGCGACGAAAATTCTTTCATTCTTATCTCTATTAAAAATAGTTGGGATTCAAACTATTATAATGAAGACGGTCTTCAGCTTGAACTTATTAACCAACCAGCTAGCAATATAGACCACAACCACTGCCCCCTCGCAGAAAATGATAAAATAAATACATTTATGCTTCTTCTTGCTCCCTCTAAAATTTTTTTTGACAAGGCACGTGGACATGTTAACTGCTTTTGCCTAAATAAAAATTAATAATACGTAACCTAACTGGGATTTTTTATTTCTACGGACTCTAGGCAACTATTAAATTGTTCATTTTCCTGGCTTTGGTGGACACCACCAAATCAATTATGTGCGCTGAAATTGTCTACATTGGTGTGGGGTAAACTCGTGGTTTCCGAAAACCCAACCCGAAATGCCTACAGAGAGATCAAAACGCCAACAACAGACAATTTCTATAGCGGTTGCAGAATCCCGAGACAGTTAGTGGTCTCGACTACAACGTTTCTGAAGACGCAACAGAATTTGATGTAAGTTACAAAAGCCGCTCGTTTGGACAACCGCCTGAAGCCATGCTTCAACCAGAAGATCTTTCACATGTGGTCATCGTTTGAACGTACGGTGCTGGCTTCTGTTAAAAGTGCCCTCGATATCAAGGGTATGGATTTTAGCCACGAATAGGAATGTCCAACCGTTTTGACGCCATTGCACCGCGGTATCCAACGGTCAGGCAATGCTTCCAACCGGAGGATAGACCTTGACAGGAGTCAAGGACGGCACCTTTAAGCCCGTTTTCTGCCCAGGGACCCCAAACGCTGGCGGTGTGGCTGGCAGAGCCCTGCCAGCCATTCGGCCGCTGAGTTACAGCGCGATGCCAACAAACGAACTGCAACCTACTTACGATGGTCCCAGACCTTGGGGAAATTATATGGCTTGTTTGCTGACTTGGCCGGTGACTATGGCTGGTATGTTCGAAAAAAGTGAGGGAAATTATATGCAAGCCTACGCAGCCGAGCCCAGCGATTCTATTGGACGCTGTCGGATGCTCTGATCGCAGGTGTACTTCAAAATATTATACTTAGCCCACATGTCAGATATCTCGAGTTCCATAACCGCCTTTAAGGTTATATAAAAATTTCTTGATGATTTTGTTATAGAGTGGCAGTTTTTGGGTCTCGCAGTTTTCAACAAACTGCCGGGCACAACTTACAACAGTATTTTCGTCTACCGCTTTATCTACGAGATGCAAGAAAGTGCTGATCTTATTCTGTAAACCTGATACACTGAAGGATGCGCTTGACATGGCTCGGCGTATTAAAACCCAATGCTGACGCCGACCAGCGAGCACAGTTCACACTTTGAAGTAGTCGACTGAGATCCAGCGACACCCTCCAAAGGGCAAATGGCGCCGCCGAAGCAGACTCCCGGGCTGGGTGTCTTCTGCTCAACCCTCATTCCACCGCATCATGTACTACAACTCTAGACGCAACTGCAAGGATCCCACAGCCGAACATACTGCCGCTTCACCGGCCTGTCGCCATCTGAAGCACTTACAGTTTGACTGGCCCATCTACAGAAGTGTTCGTAGCCACGTGCAAAAGGGTAGCATGTCTAACTACAGCCGAACTTTTAAGCACTAATTCCTGTTTGTAGAAGGTAACATTCCGACGCTTTGGGAAATGGATTTCTAATTACGGTACAAGGCTACCCTTACACGTCCCGACTGCAAAATGGCCCAGCCTGCTACACTCCAAGACTTCTGTGAGTATTCCGCCACGCAGCCACGCTCACATCAGTATCGGATGTTTATCGCACGATCGTCCGACCCAACCTAACTTGAACGAGGACTGACCTAATCCTAAAACGAATCCTAATGGGCACTACCATACATGTGAACTGGCCTCATTATCTATTCTCGGACTACCGCTTTTGGGTCCCGAGGTGACATATAGCTTGCGTGCGCAAGATGACCGCTATAACACAGCTGACTCTCTAACTATCACTCACTAACAGTTTCTTTTCACTTTTCCTTTCCTTTCACAAGTTCTGTACTCATTTTCCTTCACCCTCCGTTCAGTAGATGTGGGCAAGCTTGCATGGACCTCCCGTACCCCCTTTGGTGAAGGCATGTTGTCGGTGGGGTACTTTGTCTATTTTTCGGGCAGGTTGTTCTTGTCATCCATGATCCTGCTGTAAGGTATCCGCGGTGGAGCCTTTGATGGACTCTTAAGCGGTGAACGTGACAAACATCTACGGTTCTGGGGTTGTTGGGCATTGGTTGCAACCTGTACGCTAGCGAAAGCATTCCAGCTATATGGCCGAGTATGGCCAGCAAATCGGCCTAGAAAGGCACCGTGGTGTTTATGGAATGTCGCAGCTGTTTCCTCCTCCGCTTTCGTTTGATCGCTGATCCCATCAGCTTCTTTTTGTTCACGCTCTTCTACTGTTTATTGTTGTTGGCCCATTCAGAGTTCCGAGTGCTGTGTTTGATGCGTTCGAGCTCCACTGCAAATCGGGTGAAATGTTGTATTGTTGAAATACCCGTGGGTTTAATATACATCAATTATTTCGGGGTAATGTTTTCGTAGGCTATATCAAGCTCGCGTTGCATGAAAGTACGATGTACGAGTAAGAAATCATCTTAGTCTTCGCCCTTCCGTTAATGACGCAATCTTATCTCGCCTTTCAATCGCGACGAGTAACGTGCTGGTAGAAAGAACTCTAGTAACTCCGAAGGGAATTCGTCCCACGAGCCCTCACGCTCTCGGCTGGTGCATAGCCACATATCTGCCCTGCACTGCGTCCATCCATCCCGGTAGTCGATCTACGCTATATCGCTATATACTGTCGATATATCCCTATATACGCTATATATACTGTCGAACTATACTCGCCTATTTTGGACTTGCTTGGGAACAACCATTAAGGGATGTGTGAATTAGAAGTCTGGTAAAACGAGCTCGTTACTACGGTCTAAGTTTGCAGCTCGAATTAGCTCGGAGGCAGGCTGGATGTGACTGCGAACTCACCCGTAACCTGTGTAGCTGTTGCCGGCAAGAGTTTATCTGTGATTTCTTTCTGTGTTGACAGCTGGCCTTCTGTCGTAATGCTGGTTTTCTGATCCTATCCAGTGTGCTGGTGGTTTCCTTGGGCTCCAGGGCTCGTACATATTGTAAATCCACCTCGCCCAATTGTAATCATAATTAGAATTTTATTGTTTAATTACTTTTATTAAAATTCTACTATTTGATTATTTTGATTAAAATTTTTCTGCTTAATTATTTTAATTAAGTAATCAGCTTTAATTCCAGTTTAAATTAGAAGTGTGTTATTAACTCATTTTTACAGTTTTAACTTTTTTGTTTATTTTTTGTGTGTCGTTCTGTACTAAAACTTTATCTCTTATTTTTAGCTCAAAATTGTTGACATACTTGTCTATCGTCTTTAGCCTTTTCTTACATGTTCATCCATATTCAAGGTATTGTAACGAATTCTCAATTAATATCTGGGGCCTAAAAAAGTAATAAGCGAAACCTATCCCGGACCCTTTTTCGGGAGGGATTGGGAGTGAGAAGCCAAGGTAAAGTGACTGATTGCTTTCAACTTGGTGACTGCCAGCATGATCCTTGTGCTTTCTTTCTTCAAGTCGACGCACTACCTCCACGTGGTCCCTCCTGGATTACCACTCAATACCCATTGGGTGGTAAACCAAAGCGCGCGGCGGGCTTCCTAAACCTCTAAATTAGGTTTTGGCGTAGGACTTGAGATCCACCCATGGAAAAAAACTCACTCAATGAAAGATGCAGAAACTGCCTCGGAAAGGACCCCAAACAACTTTGACGACCACCGCAAACGAAAAAAGGACTATGATTTGAGAGTATGCACTTGGAATGTACGTACACTGTACAGATCCGGTGCTGCTCAACAGCTAGCAGATACCCTCAAAAAATGCAAGGCCGACATTACCGCTATCCAGGAAATGCGATCGACGGGACAGGGCTGCAAGAAGAGGAACAACTGTGACATATACTACAGCTGCCATCCAGAAAGGCATGAATTCGGCTGTGGATTTGTTGTGGGAGCCAGACTCCGAAACCGAGTATCTCACTTTGTGCTAATAAGTGAGAGAATTGCAACGATCCGGATTACTGCCAAATTCTTCAACATCAGCCTGATCTGTGCGCATGCCCCAACGGAGGACAAAGACGATGGCACGAAGGACGCCTACTACGCGGAGCTTGACCGTATACGGCCGCTGTCCAACTCATGACATTAAAATCCTACTTGGAGACTTTAATGCCAAGATTGGACGGGAAGGTGTTTTTGGTGCAACCGTCGGGCAGCATAGCCACATGAGACCACCGCGAGCAATGGTCTTAGGTTAATAGGCTTTGCAGCAGCGCACAACATGGTAGTACGTAGTACAGGATTCCGTCATCTGGATATACACAAGGCAACCTGGTTGTCCCCTGATCGACTGACCCGTAATCAGATTGATCATGTTGTGGTCGATGCAAGGCATGCATCTAACATACTTGACGTGCGAACTTGTCGGGGTCCAAACATTGACTCTGACCATTACCTTGTTGCAGCTAAGGTTCGCGCACGGCTATGTGTTGCGAAAGTAGCACGTCGAAGTATGTCAAGAAAGCTGGACATCGGAAGGCTGCAATCACAACAGACGAAGGATGCATTCTCCACACGACTCTCTAACCTACTATGCCAAACAATCTCGAGGCCTGAAAATGCTAGCGATATGTGGGCGCACATATCGCACTCTCTACGAGCTTCGGCGGAGGAAGTGCTTGGATTCCAACGCCCCCCAACTAGGAATCCATGGTACGACCAAGAGTGCTGGGAAGCTACTAGAAAGAAGGACGCGGCGTATAGGCGAACACTTCAATCTGGAGCTACTCGGACAGTAGTAGAGACGTACAGGGCTAAGAGAAAGGAGGAGAAGCGCCTTTTTAAACGCAAGAAAAGAGAATTAGAAAGGCTGGAGTGTGAGAGAATCGAGTGTAGCAGAAGCAGGAATGATGCCCGTGACTTTTACCAGAGAGTAAAACGCCTTACCCAAGGGTACAGAGCTGGAGGGCTCGCCTGCAGAGATGATGATGGAAACCTGGTCACAGATGCAAGGATCGCGTTAAGGTTATGGAGGGATCACTTCTCAAGTCTTTTGGAGGGCGATGACTTGGATGCTAATTCTGGAGAAAGTGATTCACAAACCCCAATCAATGACGAGGTCGATATACCGACCCCTAGCCATGCTGAAGTCAAGGCCGCAATACAGCGGCTGAAGAACAATAAAGCTGCAGGTGCGCGTGGAGGGAGATTGTGCATCAGGCTGTTCCCCGTTACGGGTGTAAATGCCAACTAATAATAATATCCCGGACCTTTTCTTTCTTCTTGGGTACGCAACTGTTTTTGTTGGTTGCCCTCGCGTTGGTGATGTCTTCCCCCACCTACACAAATATTAAGCATGGCGAAGCACCATAGTGTGTGCGCCAAAATTCGCTATATTGGTGTCGCTGCTGGAGACCCAACAGAAGTTGGAGACACTCGCTTGTCGATTAAGAGCTCAGGAATCGTTGAATACACGTGCCGCTCGGCAGGACAACCGCCTTGAGCCTCATTTCGAGCAAAAGATCTTGCAGATAGCTCACCTGCGAGGGCGTCTTCCACCATGAGACGCATCTGTTAAGAGTGCCCTCGATAACAACGGTATGGCTTATTGTACCCACGTAGCTAAATCCGCCACCTACTTACCACGGTACCAGACCTTGGGTGGTATTCCGGCACTTGTTTGATGAAATGGCCGATGAGTATGGCTGCTCCGACCAAAAAAATGTCGCAAATTGTATGAAGGCCTATGCGGCGGGGCTCTGCGATTCTATGCGACGATTATCGATCTACGCTCGTTCGAAGTCCTCACTGCAGCCCTACGTGAATATTTCACTCAAAGCCCACATGTCGGATTCCACGAGTTTTTTAACCGCGTCAAAGCCTCTAGAGAATACCTTGATAATTTTGCTGTATACTTGTGCTGCTTGGGTCGCGCAATTTTCGCTGAATTGCCAAGCTCAACACCATCTAAGTGCATAACACTTCTACCGGTGGACATTTTGAAGTAAGGAAGACTTGGCTAAGCTAAAACAGCGTTTTAACAATGGCCCGCAATGTTTTGGTCGTCATCGGTTAATTAGTATATTATCGTAACTTCCGATGACGGTTCTGGGGTCTTGGCCTAATTGCGAAAAAGTGCATGCAGAGTATTACCTAATATGTTATGCATTATATATATATATATATTTTAAAATGTTTAGTAATTTGGTTACTAAAAAAAAATATTTTTATTTAATTATTCTTCAGCAAGTTTACAATTTTTGAGTAAAGTAGTTCTTATTTTGCAGGTCTACATCTGACTAACGTCTCCCTTAGATTGCAACGCTTAGCAAACCTCTGTCTACGTTTTTCGGTGATCAGTGTCCACACCTGGCGTGATCGGTTTGTGCTGCGTTAGCTATTTTTCGTGGGAATGTTTATTTCAAAAAGCTCTCATTGTTTAAAAACACCTGCAAAGTGTCTTTTTACAAAAATTCGGTAGTAGTGTTTGAGGCTTTGCATATGAAAGGCACTTGAAGAGTGTATTTTTATAAAAAGGGTGAAGTGTGGATATGTCACTCCCCCAACCTATAAAAATTAGCCTGTCCTCAGGCGGTTAACTTAGGGTAGAGTACAGTAGTATGCTCTTGAATTGTTTCGTTTACATTTAGATCTTGTTGCATTTTTTTTGATATAACATTTAGTTCTTGTATATTTTATTTTTGTTTACCGTATTTTATAATGATTTAACGTGTTAAGAATTTAAATTTAAAAATTAAGTATAATATTATACTTATTATAGTTATTACAAATGTGCTTAAAGCTATGATTTGGAACGTACCGTAGTACTTTGTATGTTCCTTTTAAGGTGTTACATAATAATATTAGGGTAAGTGTCAACAGTTGTAATTTCATTTGTTCCAGTAGGCCTGTAATTATTATCATATTTGCTTACGTTAGTTTTCTTTTTGTTCTTAAACTTTGACTTGTAGTGTACTATTTTTCTCCCTCTGTTTGTTTCTTCGTAATGTTTATCGTCAATTTGTTTTATTTTCTTAAATGGGTTTGTCGTCTTTGATGTAACTAACGGTGTTTGTCTGTATCTAGTGTCAACCTGATAGTTACTTCGTTTTTTGTTGCAGTTTTTTATTTGCTGTATTTTGTTACCCTGTGTATCATATTCTGGTGTTCCTGCGTAAATGAAGATATCTGCTGGTGTTCTGTTGGTAGTGTTATGTTTTGTTTTATGATTATACGTATAAAGAATTGTTTCAAAGCTAGTCAGTTTGTCTTCTATGTTTGATTCGTTATTTATTATTCTTAGTTTTTCGTTGATTGTTTTATGAAATCTCTCTACATCTGCAATACCATTTTTGCTAGTTGTAATTTTAATTTTAACACCTTCTGTTTCTAACCAAATGTGTAATGCGGAGCATATAAATACTGAATCTTTATCTGCCTTTATTTCTATTGGTTTTCCCATTTCATTGAAAATCTTGATCAAAGCTTTTGCTTCTAACCAGTCTATGCTTTATACTTCTACTAATGTTGCAAATTTAGAGTATATACACGAAACGAATTGTTTGTTAGCTATCATATAGAAATCTATTACACATTTCTCTCTAACGTTGTTTATTTCTGGTGTAATCTCGAATGCTAGTATTTGTATTTGTATCCCTATGTTCTGTATTAGAAATGTTGCAAATATTACATTTATTGATAATGTTTTGTATTAAGTTCTGGTAATCTGGGTAGTAGTTTAACGGTTTTTTCGACACCTGGGTGTAATAATTCTTTGTTTTTTAAATTTTTTTTTTAAATTCTGAGTACGTTTGAATGTTATTCATTTTTGTGGTGGATTTCATTACCTTCGTTAGGTTATTCGGACTTATTATTTCTAGATATGCTTGCTGAAATAGTGGAAAGTCTACCTCGTTGTGGAAATATATTACACTCTTCTTTGTGCATACATATTCCTTTATAAATTCTTTAGCGTATTCGCTTGTCATTTCTTTGTAGGTAATTTGTATATTAAGTTTATGGAAATACTTGTTTATTTTAGTTTCGTTTTCATTTCCTCTCATCAATTATATTTGTCTGTTATAATAAATATGTGGTCTTTCAGTGATTTGGATGTGGTTTTGGTTCTTTTCTTGAGCACAATGTATAGTTGCTCTAGTACTATCTGTGATTTCTCCTAATAAATTTTCTTTTATTTTTACTCTTAATAAGGCTTCAGCTACATGGTTTTCTTTTCCTGGCAAATATTTGATATGGTAGTCAAACTCATTTAGCTTGATCTTCCATCTGTGTAATTTCATGTTTGGTTCTTTTATGTTGCTTAACCAAACTAACGGTCTGTGATCGCTAAGTATCTCGAACTTACGACCAAAGAGATAGGACCTAAAGTATTTAGTTACCCAGACTCTGGCTTGTAATTCTTTTTCGATTGCCGAATAATTTAGTTCGTGTTCATTGAGAGTTCTGCTTGCGTAGCATATTGGTTTGTTGTCTTGTGAAAGAACTGCACCTAGTGCGATATTACTTGCATCTGTTGTTAGATGAAATGTTTTGTCGAAATTGGGATAAGTTAATATTGGTTCGGAAGTTATAAGTACTTTTAATTTTTCAATTGCTGAAACGTAATCTTCTTCTTTTACGTTAATAGATGCGCCTTTTTTAGTTTTTGAGTCATCGGTTTAGCAATGTTTGCGAAGTTTGGAATAAACTTTCTATAAAAGCCACATAGTCCGAGAAATGATTTGATTTCTTTGGATGTCATTGGTATTGGAAATTTGATAATGGCGCTGATTTTATTTGGATTCGGCTTAATGCCTTCAGTTGTGTATTCACCCTGCGTAATGACAATACATGTTCTTCCAATGAAGTGGAAAAGATTATAATATCGTCGAGGTAAACTAAACAATCTTTATAGATTAAGTCTTCTAGAAGATTGTTCATGCAACGTTGAAATGTTGCTGGAGCATTCTTTAGGCCAAATGGCATACGAGTAAATTCGTAATGTCCATGTTTAGTTGAAAATGCCGTTTTAGGTATTGAACTGGGGTCCATTTGAATCTGGTGATACTAAAGGTTATTCCCACTTTAAATCAAGAGTGGTGAAATACTGACATTTTCCGAGCTTATCCAAAATTTCGTCCATTATTGGGATTGGATACTTATCGTTTACAGTAATTTCATTAAGATGGCGTCGAAGTATGTCAAGAAAGCTGGACATCGGAAGGCTGCAATCACAACAGACGAAGGATGCATTCTCCACACGACTCTCTAACCTACTATGCCAAACAATCTGGAGGCCTGAAAATGCTAGCGATATGTGGGCGCACATATCGCACTCTCTACGAGCTTCGGCGGAGGAAGTGCTTGGATTCCAACGCCCCCCAACTAGGAATCCATGGTACGACCAAGAGTGCTGGGAAGCTACTAGAAAGAAGGACGCGGCGTATAGGCGAACACTTCAATCTGGAGCTACTCGGACAGTAGTAGAGACGTACAGGGCTAAGAGAAAGGAAGAGAAGCGCCTTTTTAAACGCAAGAAAAGAGAATTAGAAAGGCTGGAGTGTGAGAGAATCGAGTGTAGCAGAAGCAGGAATGATGCCCGTGACTTTTACCAGAGAGTAAAACGCCTTACCCAAGGGTACAGAGCTGGAGGGCTCGCCTGCAGAGATGATGATGGAAACCTGGTCACAGATGCAAGGATCGCGTTAAGGTTATGGAGGGATCACTTCTCAAGTCTTTTGGAGGGCGATGACTTGGATGCTAATTCTGGAGAAAGTGATTCACAAACCCCAATCAATGACGAGGTCGATATACCGACCCCTAGCCATGCTGAAGTCAAGGCCGCAATACAGCGGCTGAAGAACAATAAAGCTGCAGGTGCGCGTGGAGGGAGATTGTGCATCAGGCTGTTCCCCGTTACGGGTGTAAATGCCAACTAATAATAATATCCCGGACCTTTTCTTTCTTCTTGGGTACTCAACTGTTTTTGTTGGTTGCCCTCGCGTTGGTGATGTCTTCCCCCCACCTACACAAATATTAAGCATGGCGAAGCACCATAGTGTGTGCGCCAAAATTCGCTATATTGGTGTCGCTGCTGGAGACCCAACAGAAGTTGGAGACACTCGCTTGTCGATTAAGAGCTCAGGAATCGTTGAATACACGTGCCGCTCGGCAGGACAACCGCCTTGAGCCTCATTTCGAGCAAAAGATCTTGCAGATAGCTCACCTGCGAGGGCGTCTTCCACCATGAGACGCATCTGTTAAGAGTGCCCTCGATAACAACGGTATGGCTTATTGTACCCACGTAGCTAAATCCGCCACCTACTTACCACGGTACCAGACCTTGGGTGGTATTCCGGCACTTTTTTGATGAAATGGCCGATGAGTATGGCTGCTCCGACCAAAAAAATGTCGCAAATTGTATGTAGGCCTATGCGGCGGGGCTCTGCGATTCTATGCGACGATTATCGATCTACGCTCGTTCGAAGTCCTCACTGCAGCCCTACGTGAATATTTCACTCAAAGCCCACATGTCGGATTCCACGAGTTTTTTAACCGCGTCAAAGCCTCTAGAGAATACCTTGATAATTTTGCTGTATACTTGTGCTGCTTGGGTCGCGCAATTTTCGCTGAATTGCCAAGCTCAACACCATCTAAGTGCATAACACTTCTACCGGTGGACATTTTGAAGTAAGGAAGACTTGGCTAAGCTAAAACAGCGTTTTAACAATGGCCCGCAATGTTTTGGTCGTCATCGGTTAATTAGTATATTATCGTAACTTCCGATGACGGTTCTGGGGTCTTGGCCTAATTGCGAAAAAGTGCATGCAGAGTATTACCTAATATGTTATGCATTATATATATATATATATTTTAAAATGTTTAGTAATTTGGTTACTAAAAAAAAATATTTTTATTTAATTATTCTTCAGCAAGTTTACAATTTTTGAGTAAAGTAGTTCTTATTTTGCAGGTCTACATCTGACTAACGTCTCCCTTGGATTGCAACGCTTAGCAAACCTCTGTCTACGTTTTTCGGTGATCAGTGTCCACACCTGGCGTGATCGGTTTGTGCTGCGTTAGCTATTTTTCGTGGGAATGTTTATTTCAAAAAGCTCTCATTGTTTAAAAACACCTGCAAAGTGTCTTTTTACAAAAATTCGGTAGTAGTGTTTGAGGCTTTGCATATGAAAGGCACTTGAAGAGTGTATTTTTATAAAAAGGGTGAAGTGTGGATATGTCACTCCCCCAACCTATAAAAATTAGCCTGTCCTCAGGCGGTTAACTTAGGGTAGAGTACAGTAGTATGCTCTTGAATTGTTTCGTTTACATTTAGATCTTGTTGCATTTTTTTTGATATAACATTTAGTTCTTGTATATTTTATTTTTGTTTACCGTATTTTATAATGATTTAACGTGTTAAGAATTTAAATTTAAAAATTAAGTATAATATTATACTTATTATAGTTATTACAAATGTGCTTAAAGCTATGATTTGGAACGTACCGTAGTACTTTGTATGTTCCTTTTAAGGTGTTACATAATAATATTAGGGTCAGTGTCAACAGTTGTAATTTCATTTGTTCCAGTAGGCCTGTAATTATTATCATATTTGCTTACGTTAGTTTTCTTTTTGTTCTTAAACTTTGACTTGTAGTGTACTATTTTTCTCCCTCTGTTTGTTTCTTCGTAATGTTTATCGTCAATTTGTTTTATTTTCTTAACTGGGTTCGTCGTCTTTGATGTAACTAACGGTGTTTGTCTGTATCTAGTGTCAACCTGATAGTTACTTCGTTTTTTGTTGCAGTTTTTTATTTGCTGTATTTTGTTAGTGTTATGTTTTGTTTTATGATTATACGTATAAAGAATTGTTTCAAAGCTAGTCAGTTTGTCTTCTATGTTTGATTCGTTATTTATTATTCTTAGTTTTTCGTTGATTGTTTTATGAAATCTCTCTACATCTGCAATACCATTTTTGCTAGTTGTAATTTTAATTTTAACACCTTCTGTTTCTAACCAAATGTGTAATGCGGAGCATATAAATACTGAATCTTTATCTGCCTTTATTTCTATTGGTTTTCCCATTTCATTGAAAATCTTGATCAAAGCTTTTGCTTCTAACCAGTCTATGCTTTATACTTCTACTAATGTTGCAAATTTAGAGTATATACACGAAACGAATTGTTTGTTAGCTATCATATAGAAATCTATTACACATTTCTCTCTAACGTTGTTTATTTCTGGTGTAATCTCGAATGCTAGTATTTGTATTTGTATCCCTATGTTCTGTATTAGAAATGTTGCAAATATTACATTTATTGATAATGTTTTGTATTAAGTTCTGGTAATCTGGGTAGTAGTTTAACGGTTTTTTCGACACCTGGGTGTAATAATTCTTTGTTTTTTAAATTTTTTTTTTAAATTCTGAGTACGTTTGAATGTTATTCATTTTTGTGGTGGATTTCATTACCTTCGTTAGGTTATTCGGACTTATTATTTCTAGATATGCTTGCTGAAATAGTGGAAAGTCTACCTCGTTGTGGAAATATATTACACTCTTCTTTGTGCATACATATTCCTTTATAAATTCTTTAGCGTATTCGCTTGTCATTTCTTTGTAGGTAATTTGTATATTAAGTTTATGGAAATACTTGTTTATTTTAGTTTCGTTTTCATTTCCTCTCATCAATTATATTTGTCTGTTATAATAATTATGTGGTCTTTCAGTGATTTGGATGTGGTTTTGGTTCTTTTCTTGAGCACAATGTATAGTTGCTCTAGTACTATCTGTGATTTCTCCTAATAAATTTTCTTTTATTTTTACTCTTAATAAGGCATCAGCTACATGGTTTTCTTTTCCTGGCAAATATTTGATATGGTAGTCAAACTCATTTAGCTTGATCTTCCATCTGTGTAATTTCATGTTTGGTTCTTTTATGTTGCTTAACCAAACTAACGGTCTGTGATCGCTAAGTATCTCGAACTTACGACCAAAGAGATAGGACCTAAAGTATTTAGTTACCCAGACTCTGGCTAGTAATTCTTTTTCGATTGCCGAATAATTTAGTTCGTGTTCATTGAGAGTTCTGCTTGCGTAGCATATTGGTTTGTTGTCTTGTGAAAGAACTGCACCTAGTGCGATATTACTTGCATCTGTTGTTAGATGAAATGTTTTGTCGAAATTGGGATAAGTTAATATTGGTTCGGAAGTTATAAGTACTTTTAATTTTTCAATTGCTGAAACGTAATCTTCTTCTTTTACGTTAATAGATGCGCCTTTTTTAGTTTTTGAGTCATCGGTTTAGCAATGTTTGCGAAGTTTGGAATAAACTTTCTATAAAAGCCACATAGTCCGAGAAATGATTTGATTTCTTTGGATGTCATTGGTATTGGAAATTTGATAATGGCGCTGATTTTATTTGGATTCGGCTTAATGCCTTCAGTTGTGTATTCACCCTGCGTAATGACAATACATGTTCTTCCAATGAAGTGGAAAAGATTATAATATCGTCGAGGTAAACTAAACAATCTTTATAGATTAAGTCTTCTAGAAGATTGTTCATGCAACGTTGAAATGTTGCTGGAGCATTCTTTAGGCCAAATGGCATACGAGTAAATTCGTAATGTCCATGTTTAGTTGAAAATGCCGTTTTAGGTATTGAACTGGGGTCCATTTGAATCTGGTGATACTAAAGGTTATCCCCACTTTAAATCAAGAGTGGTGAAATACTGACATTTTCCGAGCTTATCCAAAATTTCGTCCATTATTGGGATTGGATACTTATCGTTTACAGTAATTTCATTAAGATGGCGGTAGTCTATAACTAACCTAAATTTCTGTTTGCCTGAGGCATCGCTTTTTTTTTAAACTTTTGTTCTATTCCGATAGGTGAAAAGTATTGTGATTTCGATTTTCGAATAATGCCTTGATCTAACATTTCTGACACCTGACGTTTCACTTCCTCATCGTGTATCTGCGCGTACTTGTACGGTCTTCTATAAATTTGATCTTCGTGTTTGGTTTGAATAACGTGTTTTATTGTGAAAGTCAAATTTTCTCTTTCCCTGTACTGAATATCACGGAATTCACATAGAACCTCTTTTATGTTTTCTGTTTCTTCACTATTTAAGTGTTCTAATCTATATACGTTTCCTTCTTGTAATTCGTTGTTAATTGCGTAGTTGTATGCTTCGTCGTTTATTATGTGTGGATCGGGGCGCTTCCATACGGGCTCGTCCTCTTCGTCATCGAACGTAGGCACTTTGCTTAGTTGATTAAGCGCTTGGTTCAAGTGAAGTTCCGAGAGTTCTACTGCCATTGTTGTATTTGTCGACTGTTTTTAATGTTTAAAACAAAATTTTTTGTGAACTGGAGTATCAATATAATTGACCCAGTTGTTTAGTTGCGAGTTTTTTTAAACCCGTAGTGTTCTTTGGCGGATTTGATTATAGGTGTTTGGTGTTAACTTTGGGATTTTGGGTGGGCCTGGGACGATAAGTGTCCTTTAGCGGTCCTCCGTATTCACAATTTGTTACACACAGGATTCACTTATGTTCTTGGTTGGCCTGGGACTATAGTTGTCCTTTAGCGGTCTTCCTTACGAATGAACTATGTATCGCGACTTAACACACTTTTTTCAAATCCTACCGGCTGCACCAATAAAATGTTCAGTAATTTGGTTACTTAAAAAAAATGATTTTTATTTAATTATTCTTCACCAAGTTTACAATTTTTGAGTAAAGTAGTTCTTATTTTGAAGTTTTACATCTGACTAACTTCTCCATTGGATTGCAACGCTTAGCAAACCACTGTCTACGTTTTTCGGTGATCAATGTCCACACCTGGCGTGATCGGTTTGTGCTGCGTTTGCTATTTTCCGTGGGAATGTTATTTCAAAAAGCTCTCATTGTTTAAAAACACCTGCAGTGTTTTTTTACAATAATTTGGTAGTAGTGTTTGAGGCTTTGCATATGAAAGGCACTTGAAGAGTGTCTTTTTATAATAAGGGTGAAGTGTGGATATGTCACTATATATATTATATATATGATTTAAATATATATAGATATATACGTTCGTATACAAGATATGCACAGTAATAGTTTAAACTTACGTTAAACATGCATACATTTAAATTTATTATTAAAATATGCGTCGCATAGATATTTAAGTGGAATTTAATTTTGCATCATGTAAACACAACACATCTAAACACAACGCACCATAATAAAATAGATAATTTATGACCACTTGTATGTGTGTAAATATTACGGTGTGACCCAAGTACGTACACGAAATATGACCCGACCCTATCAGCCAGTTGCATCCTGTTGGTCGGGTTAAAGTATCGATAAGAATAGAGTAAGTACGATCAGTTTTAGCTATATAAGAACTAGGATTGTAAGAATAAAATGAGTATTCTTCGAGTTGCTCCCGAGAGGACTATACTTCGAGTTGCTCCCGAAGGAACTATCGTTTCATTATATGGTCCTTCGAGCCTTCGTTTGTTTTCCCATACCAGTGGTAAGACACACAGAATATGTATAAAAACAAAAACAACAATTGTTTTTAAAAATTGTTAATACTAGGCAATACAAGCCAGTATTTACAAAGTGGATAAAAGAAGCGACAACGGCTGAAGCAAGGATGGCTTGCCAAGGATCGACTTCGTAACAGTACAGCATTGCAAGTGGCAACAGTACTGAAGGAGAAGTAGCGACGGGTACAGCATTGCAAGTGGCAACAGTACCAACTAAATGAAGCGACAACGGCTGCAGCAAGGACGGCTTGCCGAGGATCGACTTCGTAATAGTAAAGCATTGCAAGTGGCAACAGTACTGAAGGAGAAGCAGTAAAAGCTTCAATAAACAGCTTCAGCAGCTGCGACAGCGGCAGAAACAGCAACAGCAGCAGATTCAGCAGTGGCGACAGCGGCAGCAACAGCAACAACTTCAGGAGAATCAACAAGCGTGAGGGGCAAACCGCCACTTGCGCCTACGAAGGAGCATTAGCAAGCCAACCGGCGACGACCAGCTGATGCAGACGGGAATGATAAAAATATATACATATTTACAAATTAAATTATATCTATAAGAAAAATTGTCAAAATTGAGCGGAACCAATTCTGCCCAAACTTAAACTTACGTTAAACATGCATACATTTAAATTCATTATTAAAATATGCGTCGCATAGATCTTTAAGTGGAAGTACATGTTGCATCATGTAAACACAACGCACCGTAATAAAATAGATAATTTATGATCACTTGTATGTGTGTCAATATTACGGTATGACCCAAGTACGTACACGAAATATGACTCGACCCTATCAGAGAGTTGCATCCTGTTGGTCGGGTGAAAGTAGCGATAAGAATAGAGTAAGTACGATCAGTGTTAGCTATATAAGAACTAGGATTGTAAGAATAAAATGAGTATTCTTCGAGTTGCTCCCGAGAGGAGTATACTTCGAGTTTCTTCCGAGAGCAGTATTCTTCGAGTTGCTCCCGAGAGGAGTATACTTCGAGTTGCTCACGAATGAACATTGTTTTCATTCAGTAAGCGTGTATGACAATACAATCATTCAATACAGGGTCTACTTTAAGAATTTTAAATATATACCGCTCTTTGGCAACTAAGAAGGGGTCATACCCCCTATCTCAGTTTGATTTCTTTGTATCTTTGACTTTACTGGAACCATTTGCATTCTTATGTTGCATTCTTAGCGAAAACTCAACCCACAATGCCTACAAAGAGATATAAGCGCCAACAACAGGCGGTTCTAGAATCCCGACACCAGCCACGACCACGTCCTTGCTGGAGACGCAACAGAAGTTGGAGACACTCGCTTGGCGCTTAAGAGCTCAGGAATCGTTGGATACACGTGCCGCTCGGCAGAGCCTCATTTCGAGCAAAAATTCAGATGTGGTCGTTGTTCGAACTTATGGTGTTGGTAGCTGCTGGCGGTTCACCTGCTAGAGCCTCTGCCGCCATCCGTTAAGAGTGCTCTCGATAACAACGGTATGGCTTATTGTACCCACGTAGCTAAATCCGCCACCTACTTACCACGGTACCAGACCTTGGGTGGTATTCCGGCACTTGTTTGATGAAATGGCCGCGTCAAAGGCTCTAGAGAGTACCTTGATGATTTTGCTGTATACTTGTACTGCTTGGGTCACGCAATTTTCGCTGAATTGCCAAGCTCGAATTACAACACCATCTAAGTGCAGCATTACTTGGCTTAATTGAAACAGCGGTTCCACTGGGTGGAACAAAGCACAGACGTAGCCATCTGGTGCGTGTTGTAAAAAGCCTGTAATGCCAAAAATCGAGGACAGATGGGCATTGCTAAGAAAATCATACCTATGTTTTGCATGTATGCGTCGTGGGCATACTTTGAATTCTTGTAAGAAGAAGTGACTGTGTAAAATAAATGACTGTAAATCATATCCTCATGCCATATTATATAAAGATAATGTAAAATCGGCCAAAGTTGATCAAAAGAACACATTTACAGTCTCAGCAAATGTTAATACTATAAAGGCAGGAACATCAAGGCTGTTATTTAAGGTTCTGCCAGTCGAGGTCAGTGGACCAAATGGATCAATTGTAGAGACATTTGCATTTGTAAACGAAAGGTAATCAGCTACATTGATAAATGAAGACTTGGCTATATGAAATATGGGTATTGTTCAGCCAAAAGAAAATATTTTGTTAAACTGGATCGGCAACCATATTATAGACGTTGACGCTATGCGATAGCAATTTTGAATTCGTGCAGCAGACAGTACAAAAGGTTGGTTGCGTTTAACAGGCGACACAGTCATAGACATGGAACTACCTTTACAGTCTTAAAATGCTGGTTGTATAATTAAAAGATACAAGCTTAATATTAAAGGATATGCGAATGCAGAACCAATGCTTCTGATTCGAATTAATAACTGTCACTTAACGAAAGCTTTTAGGAGTAACTGTTTAAGTAATGACTTAATTGTAGCTAAGACTCCATTAGGATTGTTAGTGTATGGAGCACCACAGTTACACCCAAAGTCAACATCCGCACGATTGTCTGTAGTTTTTCATGCGCAGAGAACTGAAAATGATTTAATCAATGACATTCATAAGCTAATGACCAACTTCTTTACTACAGAGAACTTCGGGGTTAAGGTACCAGAAAAATGTGTAGAATCAAGCGATGTAACTCGTGCTCAAAAGTTGTTAGCAGAAACAACAAGATAACTGGATGATGCTTATGAAACTGGGCCTTTGTGGTCGGAAGACATTGTAAAATTACCCGACAGTTTTGAAATGGCTTTAAAAAGTCTAGGCGCTACCGAGAATTGATTCTCAATACTAAAAAATAAAGACGAATACGAAAAAGCTGTAATGGATCTGGACAAAGGGTATGCAGTAAAACTATCAAAAGACGAAGCAGATTGGCACATTTTGAACTAAGAGGATTTGTTTCTAACTCGCCGGATATAATCGTAATGACAAAAAGGACAATGATGTGCAAGCTGCCGTGCAACTAAATAATAAAAATATTGGGCATGTTCTCGAAGAGTCAACAAGAGAATCTAATTTTTGACTTAAAAATTAATCGTATGGATTAGAATATAGTCCACGGCGCGAAACGTCTAACTAAACTACAACTGCTTAGTCTGGTAGTAGTTGTTTACGATCCTCTTGGCATGCTTGCTGATCTAATGATATATGGCAAAGTATTGGTGCAGTGCGTGTAGCGTACAGGCATATGCTAAAATGATTTAATACCAGAGGCAATTTTTGATTTTATCCAATGGCTGCGACAGCTAGACGAAGTAAAGAATTTTAAAATGGCCCGATGTTACTCATCAAAATTTTTGTTGCAGAAAACAATTGTTGAACTTCACGTTTTCGTCGATGAGAGCATTTGAACCAGTTGCATACTGGCGCATCATTAATGACAACAAAGTTGAAATATCGTTTGTTGCTGGGAAGACTAAATGTGCACCGTTGAAACTGCTATCGATACCAAGACTAGAATTGCAAGCAGCCGTTTTGGAAACTCGGCTAAGGACATCAATATTGAAGAGTCACGAGATAAGAGCGCATCGATCTGTAATATGTTTAGACTCGCAAACCGTGATATCTTGGATACGATCAGACCACCGAACTGATATAAACAGTTTGTAGCGCACCGTATTAGTGAAATTTGTGATACGACAAACGAAAGTGACTAGCACTGGGTACCAACAGAACTTAATACAGCAGACAAAGCTACTAAAATAATCAAAAATATTAGCTATGACCCACAGACGATATGGAAGATTAGACCAGACTTTCTGTTGGATCCAGAATCATTCTGGCCATGTCAAGAAAAGCTGACACCTTCCATAAACGACTCAATGGAGAGGCGAAAAATCACCTTATATATAAGTACGGAGTAACTGATTGACATTGGGCGTTTTTCCAGATACGTACGTCTAAAACAAACGATAGCATGGATCTTAAGATTTGTGGAACGCACACGGCACCCAAAGGATATAATTTCAACTGGTGAATTATCATTTGTGGAACTACGTCAGGCTGAACTTGTACTGTGTAAGCTCAGTCACGAATGTTCAATGAAGAAATAAGAGAACTGCAACAAAAGGGTTTAGTGTCGAAACGATAAGCCATACGGTTGGACGTCGGCAAGAAAAGCGCTGGGTAGCATTGTTTACTTGTTTAACAATCCTAACTATTCACTTGGAGCTGGTGGATGGCTAATCGACTACCGCATGCATTGTGGCGATCAGGATTTTGTAAAGATAAGAGGCATTCCTAGTGTCATCAGATCTGAAATGGGTACGAACATCGTTGATGCGGATAACGAACTAAAAAAGACAAAGGACTTGTTTGACTGGGAATACATAAAATCAGAGTTAGAAGAAAATGACATTAGATGGAAATTTAATTATCCGGGCAATCCTAGCTCAGGTGGATGTTGGGACCGTTTAGTTCAATCTACAAAGCGTGTATTGAGAATAACTTTGAAAGAGCAGGCACCAAAGGTTGAGACGCTGAGAAGCCTTCTAATAGAAGCAGAAAACATAATAACCAGAAGACCACTAACACACGTGTCAGTCAGTGTTGACGAACCTGAACCGGTAACACCTAACCACTTTCTACTGGGCACCATGAACTCGACACAAACTCCTGGTAAGCATGGTAGCTTCTGGTAGCTTTTTAAAGGACAACTTTTGACGAGATCAGAGAATACTTACACACGCTCACCAAACGAACCAAATGGTTCGCACCTGTTAAGCCCATCAAAGCTGCAGATGTAGTTTTAATTTGTGATAAAAACCAAACTAAAGGTTCCTTGAAAAGAGGCGTAGTCGTTAAACCTCTAAAAGCTAAAGACGAGCTCATCAGAATTGCTGACGTGCTGACCTCAACAGGCATATTGAAGGGACCAATATCCAAGTTGGCTACTCTTCACGTGTTATGTAAAACTTCGTGATCGTTTTACGGGGTCGGGAATGTTGAGAAGTCATTTTATTTTAAATTTTAACAGAAATTTGTAGCATCTCTGCAGCTCTGTCACCATCTCACTCGCCAACTATAATTTTCTAACCGATAGAAATAAATTCAAGAAGATATCGATTGTAAGAAATAAGAATGGTTTGCATTAAAACAGCTAGCAGGCAGATAACCATTTAATAAACTACTCTTACATACTTTTATAAAGTTCTATTAAAGTAATTTACTGCGCGCAACAAGAGTAGATAATCATAATCCGTTTAGTATAATCAAAAATAATCCAAATGAAATAAAGGTACAGACCATTAACGGGATAATAACTAAAGGAGAAACCATATAATTACGTAATTAATAACGAATTACGAGAATGTAGCGTATACAGATAAGAACACCAAAATAACGAAGAAAGCGAAAAACTTAAGAAAGTTTGGTTTGAATTTTTTGATATCCAGTACGGGGAAGGTAAAAAGTTTACTAGTACTAGTACCATAATGCATGTAATTAATAGTTAATAAGCAGAACCATTTACATCACTTTTAAGAGGAAAAAATGGTACATTATTAAAAAATGTATGCAATAAAATAAAGATTTCAATAAAAAGTTACGCATTAGAAGCATTTAACAAGATAAGACACACTTTTGCTTCTTAAGACGTGATGCTCTGGTACCCTGACCTCAAAAAAGACTTTTAATTAACCTCAGACGCATCCAACTTTGCAATCACCGCGTTGCTGGAACAAAGCAACAGACTAATCACCTTTATATCACGTACGCTTTCCAAGACAGAGCAAAGTTACGCTGCAAATGAAAAAGAGATGTTAGCTATACTTTGTGCTCTTCAAAGCCAATGAATGTACCTGTACGGTACAGTAAAAGTAATAATATACACCGATTACCAACCCTTAACGTTTGCTCTAAGTAATAAGAATCATAATGGTAAACTTAAACGATGGAAAAGTTATAACGACGAGTATAATCACGAACCCAGCTATAAGTCCGGAGTACGCAATTTAGTTGCAGACGCTGTGCTAGAAATCCAGCAGGCACAGAAATTAATAGTTGCACCACAACGGCCCATAGTGATGATTATGTTCCCATAACCTAATCTCTTGCATTTATGTCCCCATCAATGTGTTTAAAAACCAATTCATGCCATTGACAGTAGAGTCATATGAGTTCACGCTACTTTTGCCGACCTACCACAATCATACAATAACCAAAAGAAATTACTCAGAACAAGACTAGCAGAAATACTGAAAAACAAGCTATATCCAAGAATTGTAAACGGACTATTTACATCAAAGAGGACTTTAGGAAAAATACAAAACACATACCCCTTACACTTTAGCACATACAAAGTAACGTATACCCAAACTCGAGTTGGGGATGTAACATCGGAGGCAGAACTGGGAAACATTATTGCCAAAAAGCACTTTAAAGCTCCCAAAGGTCCGACAGAAAACAAAATCCAGATTTTAAGTAAACACTTTCTCTGGTCTAACAACGAAAGTTGGAGCTATAGCTAAACTCTGCGAAACATGCAAGTAAGATAGACATTCGCAACGAGGGAAAATACAAGCAAGCAACACAACTCAACAGAACAACAGAACAAGTTAGTACTTACTGCTATAGATAAATTTTCCAAATACGGTCAAGTGCGATTGGAAAACTCTAAAGCGGCGGAAGACCTCGAGTAGCCACTTCACGAAATCATGATATGATTCGGAATGCCAAAACTGGTTGTTATAGATAGCGAAAAAGCCTAAAACGCAGCATTTATAAAATTTCAGTTAAAAGAACAAAAGCAAGGGGTAAAAACTAAGCCCAACACCACCATACAACTCGACCAGTAACGGACTGTTAAAAAAATTCCACTCAACGTTGAGCAAAATTATGAAATACCTAAAGAAAGATAATAATCTTGTAGAATTTAGATGTCTGCTACTGAAAGCTGGACAGCAATACAATTAGTCAGTGCATAAAGGGAAAACTCATGCAAATATTTTTCGACAATCATAAACTTAAAGACCCGAAGAACTAGCAACAGCCAGGAAACAAACTTCTGGAAACATTAGAATAAAAAAACAAGAAGAACATTTAAAATATCATAATAAAAATAAACAAAACAACAGGACGGGTAGTATACGCAATAATTAATAGAGCCCAAACATAAAAAGGAAGTAATAGCAGAAAACAATAGCACAACCATTAAAACCCAATCAGGAAATATGCTACATAAAACTAATATCAAAAAATAATTTCTATTTACCCATATGTCTAGGGATGACAACCATCCAGTGAGAACTTAGTTGCACAGCTAATAAAATTATATATATTCTTTATAAAGGTGTTATGGGTTGTACTAGTAAACAAAGTTACTTATTTAATATTGGTACATTTTTGTTAGCTTGTGTTCCAATGAATTTCAGAGCTAGACGCGCAGCAGATATACCCAAAATTGCTGCCCTGCGGAATTTTACTTAATATGCCGTTATTCACTTTATGTTAATTCCATATTGCTTGTTTTGTGCAAATACTCTCATGAAGTGCTCTTATATACAATTCCATATATACTTATGCAAATCGATATCTATGACAATTACCGGAGCTGGTACCTGTCTTTGGGTGTTTTTGAATGCAGTCTGCAGCCAGGTACAGATATTGCCGACGTGTACCGACACTCAAAACTGGATAAAGGGCGTTGGCACATCTTCACATGTACGTGACATACATTTTTTCACATTGGCATAACATTTTCCAAAACGGTTATATTACAATCTCTAAGTCGATTTCAATGACAAATACCTGAAATGACGTACAATGTATGCAAATATGGTGATAAGCATCAGTGAATATCCAACATTTTTTACTGTGTCTTAACCGTTTATTAATATATTGGTGAGAATTATATTTACTTTGATTTCAGTATCGCATAAATAAGTTGTTTTTACATTGCAAAAAAAAAAACTGTTTGAATGAACAAAAGTAAAAATCGCGGTTTAGTTACTCAATTTCAGTGTCCACGTACGGCTGTAAAAAAGATAAATTTACGTTACCTTTTTTAAGTGTTTGAAATTCAAAAAAGATTCCAAGCGACGTTTCCAAGAATATATTGTGCAAGCAACATTATGGTCCACTAACGGAAAGTTTATAAAACACGATATTAAAAAAAATAATTCGACTCCTAATTGTTGCTAGTATTCGTTGTAGACTTAATAGCATTTGTTATCGTATGTACTTTTATGTTATAAAGTTCAATTTATTTGCAAAATCAGCGGCACCAACAAGCTAAAGAATTAACGCCACGAAGACTTATCAAAAACCAAGTAAAGCCTAATACGCAGTGGTGTTAACGATTATTGCGACAAACCGAATAATAGTTACGTTTGCTCAGCCGTACTCGGTAGGTCAGCTCAGTTTGCAGCAAAGGCGCCACGCAAGCGCATCACGAAAGCAAAAGGCAGCAGCTAGTAAGTAAACCAAACTAACAAGTCTTGAATGCTTGGGTTATCCAGTGCGTCCAAGCCACGTATACTTGTATGTCAAAATGTTGCGGCATAACGGTAGTATTTGTGCGTAACGTGTTTTTCTTCTGCTATTGCATCTCTTTTTTATACCTTACATTGAGTGCAAACAGCATTTTGATGAATGTGTTCTGTTAACAAGTTTCTGTGAAAAAGGTAACAATATGGTTTTTTGTTTTTGTTTTTGTTAAAATAGCAATGCTAGAGTGAAAAAGAAAAGAAATTGTTTACTTTTAAAACCACACAGACTAAGCAAAGCGTCATACAACGATAATTTGTTTGATAACAAAAACAGAGCATTAAGCAAACGTTCCGAACAGCTTAACAGCAACCAACAGAAGCTTATAGATAACTAAACATTACTCAAAAGCAATCCCAAACTGTAAAAAGCATCTACTCATATTAGTATGCTAGTCAAGCACTAGAATTATACCCTTAAGTCATGTTTCAAGTACTGACACACACTATTTCCAAATTTAACAGTCACACAAATCAGGTAACAATGCTCTAGTTGATTGTTCCCGACGAGGAGATGCTCTTAACCCACGTCCAAATATACCACCAAAGCTGAAATCAACCCACATACAAACGTACCCACTAATACATTAATAGACATTAATACCAGTGTGGAAAGCAATGTGCAAAGCCGTCGCAACCCCGGCTCTGCAAATTTCCGTTTATAATGCAATTTATAATCAAGTATTTTTACACCTTTAACCAATTGAAATGTATAAATTTAGCCAAGTCGATCTAGCCATGTGCGTCTGTCTGTCTGTATGAACGTGTTGATCTCAGACTTTATATGAGCTAGAGATATGATTTCCATTCTTCGCATATGTGTGCACACTCTTGACCTATATTTTATAAGGATCGGACACTAAACACAGAAATTATTCAACAAACTATGTACCATTATTCAGCGCGAGGGGAGTGTCAGCAGAATTGCACTTGTACTTGTTTTGTTGTGTGGATACACTTGTCTTTGTGTGTAGATGGGTCAAAGGTTTCTCATAGTCTAGTACACTCAACTAAGGCATTTTAACTTGTTTTTGAGTTTACTTTACCCCCATTTAATTTTTCACAGAGCAGGTTACAAATTGTAGCAATCCGAGCCATTTTAGCTTTTTTTCGGCTGGCTTGAATGTTTCTTTGCACACACACAACGAGCGGCTCTTTGTAAATATATTTTCGGCGAGTGAAGTTGGCGAGCGAATGTTTCCACAACATAATGGCTTCGCTAGTAATGAATATTTTTGTAATTTATTTATCTTCTTAACTGTGCCTATGGTGCCATGCGGATAAAAATAATATTGCACCTCCAAAAGTTTTCCAGTTTTTTAATAAATATTTTTTTAGGTTTTCCGTGTTGTTAAAACATCTGACTCATAACTGTAACCATTTTAAGCCTTTTAACACTTTTTGCCTTTTACATAATCAAACGACCAATTTGTACGGTCATGTACTCAGCGTGGATATGTTAATTTGTGTTTGACCGAGTCATTTTCCTCCAATCTATAAATAAACAGTCAAAAAAACAATGAGAAAAGTCACCTATCAGTTACAGTTCACCGTTTTACATAATTATATAATTAGTTAGACGTCGTGATATATAATATTAATTATTCATATTGAAGAGGAGACTGTTAATAACATAAAAAAATCTTCCTGATGTCGCATTTTTATTTCAATTCACTAACAAAGCCATGTCTTAGGGTACAGTCTGGATGTTAATAATAGTAGCCCATGCTATCCCGATCCGTGAAAAAGGTATATCATGCCAAAATATAAAAATTTGGTTTGTAATCTAAAAAAAAAATTCAAAAACCACAATTGCTTTAATTCGAAATAAAAAGGCGTTTAACAACTATTGGTTAAGATTTAAAACGAACTTACAGTCCTTCTTAACTCCTTACAAACACACATACGACAAACAAATCTCGTTTATGTATGCGTAAATAAATTGATTATTGATTATTGTTATGATATTTTCAACGTCGATGCAGTATAATGTATATATACAAGTTAGGCAAAAAAAAAAAATATTAAAATAATAATTTTTGGGTAAATAAGAAATCATTTATTTCCATTTAAGGAGATTTCTTTAATCTTTTTTTTTAAATATCGCGGTAATGGGCACCTTTCGCTTTGACATTGAAATGTACTCTTTTTTCAACATTTTCCATGACTGGCCAAAATTTCGTACGACATGGCGGATATTTCACGAAGAATGTTTGCTTTCAGTTGAGCTAAGGGTTTGGCTTATTAGCATACACCTTGGATTTTAAATCACCGCCCGGGGAACAATGGTCGCAATAAATTGATTGTTGGATGTATGGCATGTAGCCCCGTCCTGTTAAAAACCAGAAGCTATTTATTCCACTTTTACGAATAACGGGCATCACAAATTCCATTAACGTGGCTCGACGCTTATCATTGACGGTTATCGTGGCTCCACCATTGTCTTCGAAAAAATACGGGCCGATGATCATATTCGCGCAGCAAACTGTAACTTTTTGGTCGTAAAGAGGATGTTCTTCACTTAATTAAAAGTTTTTGGTGGCATAAGATCGACAATTAAAGTGCTTACGCCTCCATTCAACGAGAAATGTGCCTCGTTTGACATGATAATTTTTCGCCAAAAGTCAAGTTTTCAGTCATTTCGATGGACCATTTGACAAAATAAGGATTCGCAGACAAGCCATTTGCATTTTTGTATAGAAACATCATTAAATCGCGAGCGACGCGTAACTCCTGAGAACTGCGATAGCTCGATGTCGTTGGAGTCTCCTCAATGCTATTGATATGTTTCATATCAATTGTCATTGACTATATAGTATAACATTTGGCGTTCTGTATGCTCTGCTGAAAATAACAGGGTTGTCGTATGGGTCAAATTTAAATTATAATCCAATATATATGTATATAAACATATTCTGCCACAAATAATGCCACAAAAATGCTTAAAATATAATTTTTTCAACATTCGGAGTCTAAAATTGCTTAATTTATAACAAACTTGATTTGAGTATGGTACCAAAAACCTCGTACCAAACTTGATGACTTGCACATTCTTACTTGTTAGGTTTGTGTATATGCCAGAAAATACTGCGATTATTCCACAAAGTGAAAGTTTTTCATGTGTAACTGCTGGGGAAGGCGGAAGGGAATGCGGTCGACGAAACCAAACAAATTGAATTCAATGATAAACACCCAGAGAAAACCTATTTGGCCACAAGGCAAGTGTTTCGACGACTTCTCGTCGATATACATATATACGATTTACTACTTATGGTTAGATTGTTTCTTAGAGTGTACTTATTTCCATATTTACATTGTTGTTTTGCTTCTTTATCTTTGTTGCCTTAGCTAATTTATTTAAGGCTTAGAGTTTTATAGTTGGTGTGTTATTTTGGCTTTTTTGAGGTAGTTGATTATTATCGGCTAGAAATGACGCGAGGGAGTGGTTTGTGGTGTGGATTCTTAGCTGTTGGAAAGCTGTGCATTCGTCCAGTATGTGTTTGATTGTGATGGGTTTATTGTTGCTGCAGTATTGGCAGCTGTTGTTGTAGTCTCAAGAAGTTTGTGTTGTTGTGTAATCTATGTGTGTTCGAGTCGAAGTCTGATTATATTTATTTGGTCTTTTCCGTTTGGATTTTTTAAGGTTTATGGAGGTTATTGTGGTTGGTATTTCGATACCAAGTGGAGGTGTTTGAAATTATGTTTTGGTTTTCTTTTGCGCGTGACGTGGATGTGTTTTTCAATGTCCCTACAATTTAATTTTGGTGTTGTTAGAAGGGGTGACGTTGTTGCTCTTTTGGCCGCATTGTCTGCAAGCTCGTTTCCTGTAATCCCCACGTGGCTTGGCAACCTATAGGATTATAATTTTGAAATTTAATGAATTAAGAGAGAGTAAAATAGATCTACCAATAATAAAAGATGTTAATTGAGCTTATGAATGTTTCTTTTCTTTTGCGGTCAGGCGGGTTGAGGATTGTTTTTGACAAATTCAAAAAAAAATTAAATATTTACTACCTGCCATTAGATCGGATAGTATACATAGAAGCGAATCAAGAATCAATTAAGCATGATACTTGCAGCTCTGCGGACTTCCTTGCATTTTGTATGTGTGTATGCGGATGTATATGTGCGCGGAGATTAGTACACGTATAACTGATCGCATATCTCGCCTGGGTTAAATGTTTCTCAAAGTCGGGTATGTTATACTGCAGCGTTCTTACTAGTTTAATTTGTTATAAACTCAGTTCAATTTTAATTTCAAGCAAATATATGCAAAGAATTTGAACCTAGTGAATATTAAAAAACCGCAATTAGTTCATTAATTTTACTGTTGCGCAAGGTAGATCATTCTGGGAACGTGACAAAACCAGATCGAAGAAAAGAACGATTTTTCAATTAATTTAAAGGATTACCATTAACCTTAGCTTATTGTCCTCACTTTCAACTTGTAGAACTGACCCAATGAGCAGTGACTTCAATGATAGACACTCTGCCTCACCGGCACGCACTATAGATTCGCATGACTCTATTTTGGGCAGCATGGACACAATAGTTTATCGAAGCTTAAACTGTAGGGACCTGTTGCAGCAGGAAATCGCTATTGAAGACTGCAGCAATTTGATAAACTGTGATGGAATCTTGACCAAATCAGAAATATTAATGTTGCAGAAAGACTCACAAAAGCTGCCACATGACCATAATATTCAACTTGAGCAAAAAGAAGAGCATCAGCTATTGGAAAGAGCCATAGAGCCACAGAACCACATATATTCAAGCCCCGTGTACGATGAAAAATCCTTGATGCCATTGAAATTAAGCACATTGGTGTCTAACGCGTTGTATATGGCTGATAACAATGATGAAATCATAAAAAAACCCAAACTGATTAGCCACACAGAGTTTCAGCAGCAGTTAAGAGATACCACAGCCAGGCGTAATACGGCCACATTACAACCCAACAACGTAAGTAATACTATCGATTCGCGGATAAGCAAGAAACAACGCTGCCCACCTGAGTTAATTAAATACAAGAGTTTAATCAGTACCAGCAACTGGGCCGCCGACGGGTCTACGTTGTCAGCAAGAGTGCGTAGCAAAGGGCGTTGTGGCCATGAATGCTGCACAGCTTTCCAAATACTCATTTTACTGGGTACGTTCCAACTACTGTTGGCAATTTCGCTAGTAGCCCTTGGCTCACTGCTAATCGCGCGCGGTGCCACATTGTCAACGGCCGGGTGTGGCATTTGGATAGGATTAATTGCCGCCGTTACGGGTTCATTGGGCGTGGTCAGCGTACGTAAAACCCAAACAGCCTTTTTGGCTCTAAATTTGGTCTGCATTGCCAGCAGCTCACTGGCGTTGGCTATTTCTTGTGTGGGATTGTCTCGCGACCTTAATCGAATGGCTGAGCAAAAAAGCGGACAGGTAAAATTTTAGAAATTTTTCGTTTCACTTTTACTATTATTATTATATATTGTTTTTCTCTTCCAGTTTAACCTATTGGGTGCCAATATCAAACTTTCAGCTGCTTACGGCTTAATATGTGCACTTTTTCTTCACTTCGTGGTCAGTATTGTTTCGGTTTATCGCTGTGCCTTGCAGGTTTGCACAAAGTGAGTCAATTTTTGTTATAATTAAAATTTATACTTGTGTTTGGGGCTCTGAAAATTATGAACCTTACAGAACCAAAGAAATTGTTTTTAAGCAAAAACTAGATGTCATGTTGTTAAGTTGACTTGAAGAGAAGTACTATTTATACATTGAATTATTATGATTGTGCTTGATTGCTTAATTTTTTATATATTTTTATTATATTTGTTAATTATATATGGTTACGGTTATTTTTAGAAACGCATGTTTATTGATTATCCTAAATAATCCTCATACATGTCATCATGTCATCGACTATTATTATGTTCTGCAGGGGTTCTGTTTTAAAAATGAAACTAATATAGTATATGCATATATTTAAAAATTTGTTAGTCTTCTAACGTTTCAGGAATATTCCATTTTGTTTATCGGTCCTATTTGTCCCATCGTAAGTTTTTATAATTATAGTTACTTTAAACTTTCAAGAATCCTTCTCCCAGCCTCGCAAATTAAAAACTGCGATTTTTAAGCGATAGGTTTCATTTTTGGCATCTCAATAGTTTACTCCTAATCTATGCTGTACATTTGATAACTATCAAAAAATAAATACAGAAGTTATATAAGAATATTTAAACTGATTACATATGTGAATTTTTATTTAATAAAGCGAATAAAAATTGATTCTTCCAACTATTGGCCAAAATATAAGAAGCATTTATTCAGAAGTATATGATATTTTTTGAGGGATTACGTAAGTTGCCAAGTAAGCAAACTATCATTGTAAGACAAGAAGCAAAACAAGCACTACACTATAAACTACAATAGTATGAGTGACCTAGTCGGGATTTCCCTTACCCAAGTTTAAAGATTTAAATTAATATTGTGTAGTTAGTATATTTTTTCGGAAAATATAAAACTTAACTAATGCTTATTAATGAAATAAAAATATCACTAATTCAAATTGGCTCAAAACATAAATTAAAACATAGATGAGATGATTGATGCATTAACTTTTTCGATAGAATATGCCAATGAATACTTTCAGTATTATAACAAAAAATATTAAGGTAGAACTGTTCGATAAGTAACTAGTTATCATTTGATTGAAACAATTTGTCTGTCCTTAATTAATCAAGATCAATTTTGAAAAACTATCATAAAATAAGACGGGCTGTTGCTCTACTGAAACATACGTATATGTTAGTACGTTGCCTCATTGACTGAATATGAACCACCACTTTCTTATACGTAACTCCCTGGTTTTTTTAGGTAGAATTGTAATTGACGTTCTTTCTTATATTGACAACTTTTCACAATTTTAGAAACGGAGGTCCATAAAGATTCTGCATGGTGCGAATTCTTTCAACGCGCAATTATTCTTACGCTTTTCTCTAAATATTACTTGACTATTCCTGTACCTACTTATATTTACCGTCATCATATATGTGACAGTAGTTTTTAAGAGGAGGGACCTGTATAATCCCTGACCTTCGGACGACTTAAAACTACTAACAGCACATAAATAAGAAACCTTAACAAATCATCAACGGTAGCAGAAAATTCTTCTGTAGAATTTTATTAAGGTACATTGTATTAAAATACTCTATCTGCTCATTAGTTTCAAATATATAAGTTGCATCATTAAGCACTTTTGATGGGTGACAAATTGAGGAACGGACTAGACTTATATCATCGACTGTCATGCCACTCGATGCCATACTATTAAAAACTATTAAAAAAAAGCAAATGTTTGATCCTCTCGCTATCGCGTCATTTATATTTATTTATTTATTTAATTCAGACAGATGACTAAGAACAGTCGACAATAAAAAGTTGAATATAAATCATAGAATATGAATTTATAATATTTTAAATCTTATAAGTAAAAGTTATGTGAGCTCAAATTACTTGAAAAGACTCACATGAGCCATAACTTTAACATAACATACATATTAGTGTTGTGGTTTTGTCTCTTAAAGTGTCTAAGACCGATGCGTTCCTACGGATAGACGAACAGACAGACGGTCATGAGTAGGTGATTAAGATATATATACTTTATAGGATCAGAGATTTCTTCTTCTGTCTCGTCCCAACAATTGACCACAAAGACATAGATTGAATCTGGTACCATTTTGGATAAACAATGCGCCTGAACGGCTTAAGCGAAATATGGAACAGCATGATAAAAAACTGTTATTGGGACAAGAACGTGTTACGGATGATAGAGTTAAATTCAACACAAATAAAATTCAATAACAAATTAACAAATTATGGGGCAGATTTTTTCTGAAAAACAAATTAAACAATGATCGAAAATCAACATTAACTATCAAAACACCTGAGAATAATAATGAGATGTTAAGAATCTTAGTATTATAAAAAAAAATCTATAAAAAAAAATGTACAAGAAACGCTCATCAATTTGATTGGACACATATATTTATAAAATATAGTTGCAGGTTTTAAAAATATAGATGAAACTTACAGGAACACTTGTGATCTATACGGAATGGGCATATAACAAGTTAAATAAATTTAGCCACGTAAGTATAAGTCTGAGATACATTTTGAAAAAAGCTCCTGTTCACTGATTGTAAGCTAGTAACTCCTAGTTAAGTAATGAGTAATGATTGTAAAAAGTCTTCATGTGCCCCACCTGGGTATACAGTGAGAGCTAGAATATGGCCACTGTATGTAGGCCAACAATACCACAAAGGCCTTCGCAAAAACAAGAAGTTATAGCAGATCTATCTTTTATAAAAAATTTTCACTGAGTTTTTTTTTTTCCATGTAATTCTTGAAAATCTCAAGTGTTGTTTGCTAAAAAAAAAAAAGCGAACTACAAAGTTAACTACGATCCAGAACCTACATTAGTTGGTTTAGCTCTTATAGTCTCTGAGATGATTTGGTCGGATATACGGACATACCTATATCGACTCGTTAATTGATGCTAATCAAGAATATATGTATATACTCGTACTTTATGTGGTCGGAGATGCTTCCTTCTACATGTTGCATACGTTTGCTCCAGTCCAACAGTCCTTTATGACCATTTTAATGGGTTAAGAGTTTAGAATTATATATTCAATTCAATAGATATCCTATTTGATGATAATATTATATTAAAAGTGTTAGTTTTAACGATAATCCAAATAAGTGATAGAGATTGTCCCATCAAAAGATAAATCCATTGAAACTCCTGATACTGAGGAGTTCTCAAGTATTTACTATTAGTTCTGAGGGCGAGCTTGATGATCTCAGTAGTGAAAGACAATATATAGTATTGTGGTTAACTTGTTATTAGTGAACGTATCGCTCGAGGTGGAGGAAATATAAAATGTTGTACGAAGATGGGAACTAAACAGTCCTTGTAAAATTAAGACTTTTAATTTGAACAGAATTAAAACACAAACTCTGGATTGGCCGCCCCAAAGTCGGCGTTCGCTCTGATAAAATAATAATAGATACGTCGATTCGACAAGAACGAGGAAGAGTAGCATCACATAGATCAGAAATGCGTGGAATGAGATTTCAACAGGCTATTTCCATACTTTGGTGGATTCCGTCTCAAACCTCCTCCAAATAGTTTTAAATACTAAGGGAGGATATATTGTTTGTTAAGATACATAATTCTAATCATTTAAGTAAATTAATAATTTAAGTTATTTAAATCAAAGGCAGCCATTTATTTTTTAGACGATACGCATAGACATTTAAAAATACCTCTGCCACATGTTGAATTCTCATATTTTTAATTGTAGTATAAAAAAAACATTGAATGCGTACAGACTTACAGACGTAAAATATTGCTAATTGATAGTTTTTTTAATTTTTCGCGGAAATAAAAAAAAAATATATATATATTCAACTTACTCATTCTCTGAGAACAGCGGGCAGTGATTCACAAATGTTGTCGGCGCAGTGATTTGTGCTTTGATGGCCACTTAATAGACATTGATCATATTTCTATCTGTTCTTTTATGCATTATTTATACGGAGGCCGTTAACCAAAAGTCATTAGCTTCATGGCGAACCTGATCACACTGCCTGAAAAAGCCAGTATAGGGACCAAATCATCTGTTATTTGGTACATTTTAATAAAAGTAAAATTGAAAGAACAAAACTGAGTTCGCTCGTGAAAAATATGGCAAACCTAAACGATTACGATAATAATAAAATAATGAGAGACAATTATTACTAATAATCTTGTATAAATATATTAATAACAGCAGTTAAATTACCTTGGTGCGCACATTTTTCGAATTTCATGGAATTTAACTGTTAATTGGGCATGTGTGTGTGCTCATTTTAAAATGTTGCTTACATTTATATGATGTTTTTTTTATCGATTATTGGCCAGCGTTGCTACATTTTTATACAATAGTTTAGCCAGTATCTTACTGACCTGAGCTAGGGCCCTTTAGTTTGAATTTAACTGACAAGTTTTTGTATGGTACCGACCTGCTACTGACTTCTCACCGAATTTTTTTTGCTAATGACACCTTACCGGCGACAGTGTAAATTGGTATTGAGTTTAAATTTAACTGGTAAGTTTGTACCAACCTGTTGACTGACCTCACACCGGTTTTTTTTGCTAATGAGCTCAGTGTCAATACCTAACTAAAGAAAAAACTCCATAATTTGCCATGCTTACCTTACACTTATGGTTGCTAGTTTTCAATATCCGATTCGCTGTCTGAAGGACCTGCTCTGCTGACATATACATATACTCATACAAGTAACAAATATATAAGCACATATTGTTCGATTTAATAAATTACCAATATTATTAACAATTATTAATTTTCTATCTTTTGGAAATTCGCCAATACCACACAACTTATATCAACCTAAAATACGCACCAATTTAAATTTTAAATTATTGTTACCCAATTGTCAACTGCGACTGCGTACCAAAGCAAAGCGCAGAGAAATTGTGTATTGCGGTTTCGATATTATTATAATACTCTTACAAATATCGATAGGTATAAAAATTGCAAATAATAATAATATCGATATTTTGTGAGCTCTACTTGCCAATCACCAGCCGGTGTTTGACTTTGGTCTTCCTGCATTCTTACTTATTATTACACCTTTGGCGCTTTTAAAAATTGTGTTTTAACTAACACGCAAGCCCTTATGGGTCAAACTGCTGCGTGAATTAAAAAATGTTTGGAATAAAATAAGCTTCTTAGCTTTGTCGAGGCTGATCTGCAATCACGCTTAAAATACCTCAAAACTTTGTATACTGCGCTTACCAGTTTGGAACCACTGAATCTAATGATGGCATGCACATCATTATAATCAAACATTTTTGACCTTGAAGCTAAACTATCGCTAGAAATTACTTCTCATTTACGGTGGTCTAACAACGTAAATTCAGCGGCAATACTGCTCAATAAAAATGCCGAATCGACATCAAACACCTCCATAAAAACATGCTTCCACAATCTTCAACTAAAAAGCTTTGGCGTGGAATATCCAGAGTAGCCATATATTTGTGCGCTGTCGATAATGATACAGACCTAAAAAAAAACCTTGATAAGTTATAACATCTACGTGCCAACCTTTCCGTTTCAGCACCTAATACGTTAACTTGAACCAGTGGATACGAATTATAAAAATGCAATTGAGCTGTTTACTTATAACTGTGACAACAAGGCAGTAATTCGGTAGCAGTGGGTCCAGACATGATCTGAAATAAGTTGTTGAGAGACTACAAGAAGTCGCATTTCAGGGCAATTTAAATACAAGCTGACACATTGTCGCACTTATCAATTTAAACGTTCACTAGCATTTTACTGCCAGACCAGAAGCCTCCACTATTAGGGTTGTTCATAAAAAGGCTAACAGAACTGCAGCCTGGTCATATGATTAGGCACATCAGAATATTCATTTCGTCTGTCCATGAAATGCATCACCTTGACTCTTGCGTGCCTTTTTTTAGGAAATCAGTTCGACTAGAATTTTATACCACCCCGTACGAAGCATTTTAGAGGCGTTAAAAAAATTAGCATCTCAATTGGCCAAGCATCACTTGATGAGCTCCGTTGGTTCACCCTTGGTGAACGAGATATTGGAAATTATTAATTTTCAACCTGCGGCGCCTCCTTCAGAGAGTAAGCTTTGCGGCCAGACAGCACACCAATCAAATAACAATCGGCTCTAGGGCGTTACTTATGTGAAACATCTCCTCTGTAGGCTTTGAATGGGGAGTATTTGAAGCTTCTGCAATAGCGTTCCAAGTGCCGTGATCCCCAACCCCCTGATGAACTCATTATTTTCGTCAGCAAGAAGAATCTTATGCCTCTAAAGTTGCAACTTGCTAGAGTCAGAGAGACGGAAGCTGAATCAGACTGTGGTACGCGTGCTTCTAGACGGTTTACCAGTTAAGCCCGAAGCATTTCAAACGAAAACATGGATGCTTGTATCTGCATCAACATAACTGTAACGTAGTTTTACATATGTAGCGCTACACTCTTAACCGCTCTCTCACATTCATTTGAATTTGTACTTTGCGTTGCATGCAGAAGTAAAAGGTTGTTTTTTCGCAATCGCTTACATGTATTTACATATGTATTTATGTATGTCGTCGCTGCAGTTGTTGTTATCAAAAGAAATTGTGCCAACACTTTTCACAACAATAAATGACAACAGTATACATTCGACCCTCGGTTAGCGAACATTTCGTATACCGAACTAAATTTTAAAGGAAAAATCGTTTCGCTTAGCGCACGAAATTTCATAGAGCGAACTTTGAAAGAAATTGTGTTTAACCGTTAGTGTCAAAAATATTCAATTTCAACGGCGAAAAATGAGGCACACATTGCGTGTCTTTGTTTTTGTTATTTCGCCTGGTGGTTTGCTTGTGTGTTTGAATGGTTCTGGGCGGCGCCACTTGCAAAAAAAAGAACGGACTGAGCCGCGCGAGCTATGCAGCTACTTTGCATTTGGATTTGTAAACATCAAATTTATTCAATGCTATTTTATATAAAGACATTAAACAAAAAATCATAGAAAAAAAAAGCAAGGTTTCTGGCGTAGCTGATATTGGGCGTGTATTTAGCCTATCTAAGTCAACGATTGCCACAATTCTTAAAAATAAGGACAAAATCATGGACATTACTGCTTGTAAAGGAGTGTCGAGAATATCGTCCCAACGACCACGTATTCTCGATGATGTTGAACGACTACTTCTTATATGGATTAATGAAAAGCAAATTCAAGGCGATTATGTTTCGCAATATAGTATTTGTGAAAAGGCAAAAATGATATTCAACGATTTTGCTGAAAAGGGCTGGTTCGAGAATTTTAAAAAGCGTAGCGGCATCCACAGTGTTGTGAGACACGGAGAAGCAGCAAGCACAGACGCTAGTGCAGCGCAGAATTTCGTCAGCGAATTCAAGGATAAAAAGCGTTACTTGTCCCAGCAGACTATTAGTGTGACGAAACAGGAAAAAAAAAAATGCCCAAGCGAACCTATATAACAGCAGAGGAAAAAGCAATGCCTGGGCACAAGCCAATGAAAGACCGTCTTACTCTGCTTTTTTGAGCGAATGCAAGCGGCGATTTGAAAATAAAAATTTACAAGATGATCTAATGGAAGAGTTTAAATTCATACAAATTTAAATTTTGTCTCCTAATACTACTTCAATAGTTCAGCCTATGGATCAGCAAATTATTTCGAACTTTAAAAAACTCTACACTAAGGAACTTTTCCAGCATTGCTTCGAAGTCATTGAGGGAACCAATATTATTCTAAAAGAGTTTTGGAAGGATCACTTCCACATCGTTGTTCGCCTGAAAATAATTGCAAAGGCGTGGGATGGTGTAACTAAAAGAACTTTAGAATCTGCCTGGAAGAAACTTTGGCCAGAGAGATTTTCCGAAAGCGCATTGGAAGACCTTCACGAAGTGTCGACAAACTCTACAACCAGTCAAATTATTTCTATTTGTCTAACCAGTTGGCGCTGGAGGTGGATAGTTAAGATATAGAAGAGCTTGTGTCACAGTGAGGAGCTGGCCATCGAAGAGCTGATGGAATTTGGCCTGGAACAGATTAATTCATTTTACGTAGAAACATATGGGAAAATTGGTTTTGCTTAACGAACGTTTTATATAGCTAGGCAGCTTTTGCAACTATGTTCATTATCCGAGGGTCGACTGTATATAAATAAGTGTAATGAGAACTTTAAAAGTTATCGAAAAAGCTCGGCATCTATCTTCAAACCACTCTTATTATTAGAATAACAAATCAAAGCAAGATTTAAAAATAAAAATGCATAATAACTTATAATAATTTAATGAAAACAAAAACTAGGATTTGAGTGATCGCAAAAACTCGTACGAGATGTGAAAAATTTAAATAGAGTCGATCAAAATACAAATAATTTTAAAAGTTAAGAAAATAAAATAAAATTAGCAAAAAAGTTTAAAAAAAATTTCAAATATGGTAAGGCTTTTAATACATATAAAAAAAACTGTGAACAACAATTCAGAGACAGCCAACTTAAAATCTTAATCAATTCACAACGCAGTTAACAAAATAACGCTACCAAACATATATAGTTTTTTTTCCGTCCTTAAAAATGTTAAGCTCTTGATAGTTTTGCGTTTTGCTCTTCAGTCTCAATTTTGAAAACAAAAGAGCATAGCAGTAGCATCAAAAAAAAAATGCTTGCTTTCGCACTGCTTCCTTATTACGCATTTTCGTGGCACGGAGCAAAGAGCACAGAAAGTCCTACGAAGAAATTGCACAAGAGGATCAAAATCAAAACACTACAAGACATACCTAAAAAAACTGTCGGTTTAAAAATGTGCGGAATAATTATGTCTTATCCTTTTGCGGGGTGGGCACGAAGAAATTTCTCCAATTTTAATCGAACTTCATCTGTGTATGCTGTACAATACATAAAACAAATTATAAAACGGATGGATGAACGGACGGATAAACAGAGGGTCAGGTGGACAGTCAGACAGACATGAGTAGATTAACTCGGCTACAGATGCTAAGCAATATATATACTTAGATAAACTTAGTACATTCCCTTTTTCCATTTTCAATGGATGAAGAGTGTGAAAAGAGGAATTAGGCGGGATATTTGTATACCCTTACAAAGGCAGATGTTTTAATGCAGCTATCTTTCACTTAACACGAGTTCAGTCATACACAATTTTAAATTTGCTCCATTCCCTCTTTTAACACACTGAACACCTTGCTCTTATATACTTTGTTTGATACAACTGAAACTGATGTCACCGAAGTAATCATTGCTTGGAAGAAAATTTATTTTATTTATTGTCTTTTATTCATAATTTTTTTTATTAATAGAGCTTAAGGAGCTAACATTATAGGGTTGTTACAGGAAATTACAGTCAATTGATTCAATATGAATTTCGTGAATTATTACAATTTGCTCACTACATGAAGATGGAATGATTAGAAGACGAGATTATTTACGATACACAAGAGTAGTTTAAAGACAAAGGCATGAATAATATACTATTAGATGATATTGCTGTAAATGCAGGAATCAATTTAAAATCATAAGACACCTACTTTGAAGAAACCGAAGCTATTAATAATTAAATAATAAAAAAAAGCTTTAGGATGCACGCAAACAATTTGAAACCTTGCGTTTTAAATTTTGATCCGCTCATCGAAGACAATAAAAGTTTAAGAGCATTGAAAAAAATTATTTTACTCTCTACGCAGTACTATAAAATAAAGTAATACAAAAGTACTACATTAGATTATTTTATATATATATATATATATATATATATATATATATAGACAAATAAAAACAAATAAAAACAAATAAAAACAAATAAAAACATTGAATATGAAAACGACTTAGAAATAGTTATCTAATTATATATTTATATTCGTATACTTTAAGAGTCTTAATGCTTGAAAATACGCTTTTACATTTGATTCATTTTGCAAATGTTTTTGAAGTTTTATAAAATTATCAGAGAGTTTAATAGTAAAATAAAATTTTTTTTGCCCCTATATTGCGGTACTTTGTTTTGCGAACACACAGTTTCAAATAAGCATAGTGGCAGACGTAGAGAGAGAAGAGTGCACACTGCTGCTGAGTGAGGTCTGGTCGTAAGACGCTGACTGATGACTTGACAAGAGACGCCGATAGTCCTGATAGATTTCGTGGTATGACGAAATTCTTGTGGATCGAGCTTTTTGTCGAGTCTGAGTCAGTCTGTGAAGCGTCGAGATAGCGAACAGAACTTGCTGTATTAAGAAATAATTATAAAACGTGTAATAAATGATTTTCCGATCCTCCCAGCCCTAGAAGCACAAAACCGGAATCTTATGGACATAATCAAGTCCATGCAGACTCCAGGACCGGTAGCAGACGCAAGGCCTATCCACGTTACTTTGCCAAAGTTCAATCCCGATTGCGACTGATCTGACGCCTCTGCTTGGTGTACAATGATGGTGGACCTGATTTTTTCTGAAAATAACCTTGAAGGCGTTTCGTGGGAGTAGAAACAAGCACAGCAATTTTACTGAGCGTTTTGAATGGACGTCCTAAATCTGGAGTGGGATTCATGGAATACGGCAGTCGGATCGTTACGTCACACATGTCCAAGTGGCAATCTAAAGACTTGGAGGAAATCGCAGTGTCCGTAGCGCTGGCACACATGGCGCAAATCGACAACAATTTGTTGCGCTGGGTGTATACCACAAACGTTACGAGCCGCAATGAGTTACAACAACAACTGCAGGCCCATGCTTCGAAGAACCGTAATATGAGCGGTGATGTATACTCATCAGGCCCAGAACCGAAAAAGTCCAAGCTTCCAATGAAATGTCATCATTGCGGAAAGATTGGCCATAAAATTACTGAATGTCGTATCCGAGTGGAAAGGACACAAGACGCAAAAGCCAACAGTCAAAACGGGAGCAACAATTCTGGAGAGAAAGATCGGTCAAACACGCTATGCTTCAAGTGCAACGAGATGGGACATTTCGCTAATTCTTGTCCTAAAATCCGGACCAGTAGGAATGAAAAGATGTAAGAGAAACGTGGGCATTTGGACTGTGGCCCCTCCAAAGGGAATAATAAGCTTGAGTCCGTTCCATTTTATTTTGACTCCGGAGCAGAATGCTCTCTAGTCAAAGAAAGTATTGCTGACAAATTCAAAGGAAAACGACTTAACAATATTGTAAATCTGAACGGCATATGTAATGATTCGATCTGTAGTACATTACAAATTCCCAATATAAATATTTAACAGTATTGTGTAGATACTTCATTACATGTTGTAATGGATAAATATATGAAGTTCGATGTATTGATAGGCCGCGAAATATTAAGTCAGGGCTTTACTGTGAATATTGACGCTGAAAAATGTAGTATTTACAAAACAAACAGAATTGATATTGTAACTGTTGAATACTATGAAGCTGTTCATCTTACGCTAGTCCAATGATGCTGGTGAAAAAGAAAATGGTAGTGATCGTCTCTGTGTGGATTACCGTGCCTTGAATGAAAATACAGTGGCAGACAGGTATCCACTGCCTCTAATTTCTGACCAGATTAGTAGGTTGCGCGGGGCAAGATATTTCTCATGTCTGAAGTATAGCGCACAGCTTTTGTCACGCCCGAAAGCCAATACGAATTCTTGACTATGCCTTTCGGTTTAAAAAACTTACTTTACATACGTGTAGGTTAAATATACTTTATAATCATATTTTTTCGAGGACGGGGGAAGACATATATGTTTTATATATATTTATAGTATGATATTGACAATTATTAGATCGCTTGAAGTATTAGCGTTATGGTTGGGAATATACTATATACGATTATCATTTATAAATATTTAGTTAGATATGGCTTGTGATATGTTATTTTTGGTTTTGTATGATCAGAGATTAACAAGAGTTTTAATATTCAGGATCTATCATATATATTATATATTCGCATATACATATATATATATATATATATATATATATATATATATATATATATATATATATATATAATATATATTAATTAATATACATATATATTAATTAATATACATATATATTAATTAATATACATATATATTAATTAATATACATATATATTAATTAAAACTGCATTTTTAAAGTACCTGCTAAGCCAGAGTTAGACATAGGTAGATATTGATAAGGTTAAGAACAAACAAGCTTACAGATACATGTACATATAGTACCATATATATGCATATGCTGGTATGTAATATTTCATCTTAAAGGTAAAATTGATTGGTTAAGTATGTGAGAGTGAGAAAGGAGTCATAAAGTGAATGGAGATCTAAGATATGTTTAGTTAGTATAAACGCTTAACACTTATCGCTTGTGCTTCTTTTTAGGATTAGGAACTATTTTTTGGGGTATATTTAAATTTTTTCATTGTTTTTTGTTTACTTATGAAACGATATTCAAGATTTAGTTTTTAGCGATCGCACTTCATTCTGAAGGATGGATGGATGGATGCAGTTCTGACTGTGTTGTTTTGGTGCTGTTGTTGGTGGGCGCGAGAATTTCTCCGATATGGTGTATAACGGCACCGTTGTATGATGACGTCGACAAGCTTTTTAGTCGGTGAGCAAAACTCCTGAAAAGCGGGCTTTACAAAGGTCATGTACTAGGTAAGCTCGTGGCCGCAACGAGCCAGACGCGTATCCGAATCGGTGTCCAAAAGAGCTTTATATAGAACAGATCCTGTATTTTGGGAAAATAGAATACCAATATGCCCTCAAAAAGCACCACATATGCTGAATAGATAACCAACATGTTCTTGCTGGAAATTTCGACCTTGCATCCTTTAAGAATGTATTGAAGTGTGTCGTACATGAGGTCCTCGTCGAATGCGTCCGGGTTGTCAAATTAAACAGGCCTTTTAGCGGTTTTTGTTTTTCAGCTACGGTCTGCTTGCGATAAAAGCTGCCCTGACTGATGGATACGACCTGGCGTTACGTGTGATCCATTTCGGAATTGTTCCAACATTTTCATTCAGACAGTCGACTTATCACTGGCGGTACATCTTTCAACGCCAGTTTAAAATGGCGTCTTGACTTCATTAATGCCCGGCGTCATATTTTTGGTTACATCGTATTCCATGTAGAATATAAAGCAGTAATTTAGATAGGCATTTATATACAAATTCTGAAGGAATAAATGTGTCATAACTACCGATAGTTGAGCAGGCTACCATTATTTCCACACAGTCAGCGCCCGAAGCCATAAATTTTCATAAGTGAATAGAAAATGCGCTATCACGCAGGTTTGCTAAAACGGCTATTTCTTAATAGTCTGACAGTCAGTTTGAATGAACAAACCTTAAACAACGCCTAAATGCAATTATTTAAATATATAACAAACGATTAAATAGTTTGAAGCATTTCCGATTGTTTTATGTCCGATTATCGTTGGTAGCAAAAGGCCCAAAAAATACCAAAAATTATATTATTTTTTTTCAATAAAAATTAGCAAACGATGCGTTTGTCGTCGCTAATAGGGAGCAGTGTTGCAACTTTAACACGCAAGGGGTGTCACGGGATTTATTCTAATAATAGTACATTAAAATTTATTCTAAATACTGAACTAAATACCAAACAGTAAAAATCAACATCCCGCCCCGTGAAGAACACGCTTCACTCACATCCAATACTGCCAACTTGGATAGATACTCCATGACCGTTTCCAAAAAACGGTCTCGCATTAGACGCGCTATGCTCCACTACTTCCTAGTAGTACATCTCTCAGGCGGGTGTCCGTCAACTCCGGGCGTATTTGGCAAGTTTGCTACTCCTTTCAGCAAATCATTTGGCGTGAGAGGGCATTCCTGATCCGCTGTTATCCCAGCGGACTGGAATTGACAATATTCTCCGCTTCTACCAGCAAACTTTCCATTACGTGCTGCTTCGGGGCTACTTCCTTTACTGTATGCTGCTGCACCCTCTTGACGCACTGCATCATTTTTTCCCAGACTCCTCCTTCAGCTGAATTATGAAGATATTTCTATGCCTTTTGTCGACGGCTCGCCTTGAATCTTTTCTGGTTCAAAGATTTCTGTAAACCTCTTGAACTCCCTGTCGGCTCCAATAAAGGTCAGCTCCTATTATCGCTGTGTAATTTTTACGCAGGACCTCGTCGGGATATAAACTTCCTGATTATGCAGGAATCAGTTTAAAAATCATGTGCTAGCTCAAGATGTATTTCCCGTGTTGTCAGACACGTAAAAAGGGAAACCCAACGCTTTTCATGCCAGCGTCAAACCGTCTTTCAAGCTCATTTCGTTGTCCACGACACAGGCGTGTAAACTTCAGGACCCACGCAATAGTTCTTACGAGTCTATTGAAACTCGCAAATCTCTCAAAGGATATGAGAAAAGGAGTTCGCAGCAACCAAGGGAAACTCACTTGGCATCTCCTCTTTATCGTCGCAGGGCGTACAGCGATCCATCTCTGGTGCAGGCAGCCAGCATCTTTCCGGTTGGCATAAAAATAGTGGCCCGCTAAGCCATCGTGAATCCTTGCTAAGGTCCACGTTGCATTGTGCCCTTGTCGCGTCGTCCGCAAAATTTTCAGCTAAAGATACCCATCTCCATTGGGATACCTCCGTCGACTCCAGAATCTCAGGCACCCGATTGCCGACAAACTGCTCATATCGGCGGTGAGTGCTGCCTATCTAACGCAGCATGGTTTTGAAGTCGGTGCGCACGTCGTCTTAGAGCAAACTAAAAAAAACTTGATCATACTTCAAATTAAACTTAAAATCATCCGAGGATGGGTGTACATGTACATGCCGTACATGCAGTACATCCGAAATTTTTGATGGTCTCGTACTGGCCCAGTGTTCTTACCATAGCTGGTGAACTTAAGCTAAACTTGCACAACTCAGCGTAGGCGTGTATTTCTCTCCCTCTTGATGTAACAGAGATGGCTTCACTCTCTCTGCCGAAGCTGTCTACATAGTCATCCACGTAGTGATACTCACTGATGGCGCGGATCTGACTGATGTACTGCGACGCATTCACAGTTTTAACGTAGTGTGCAGCACTTGGTAAGCAAGCTGTTCTAAACGTCATTTCGTTCATCTCGTATATGTCGGGATCCCGCCGCTCGTCATCGTTTCGCCACAAGAATCGTTGAGCACATCTATCCTTGATGTCCCCACAAACTCCAGCTGGGCCTTCTTGAAAATGAAAAAGCATAGCCGGCAGTTACTAATAGAGCTGCGGTCCCTTGGCCAACACTGAAATCAAGGATATATTCCGCACTCTGGAGGCTGCATCGAACACGAACTGAATCTTTCCCGGCTTGTTCGGGTTCTCAACTCGAAAGTGCGACAGATACCAAATCTTGGCGTTCTAAGTGTGGTATAACCTTTGTTGACGTAATCGTTCATTATTTGGGCGTAGGCTTGTGCGAAGTAAACGTCACGCTTCATATTCTTCTCTATGTTAACTAGCCTTTGGAAGCTATATTGTAGCTTTTGGGCAACACAATGTTGCTACTTTCCACAATGATCCTGTCTAGTAACGTTCCCCACTCTCATCTTTGTTTCTTCGAGTACCCTTTGTGCGTGGACGTCATCGCTGGCTTTCCACCAAAGTTCTCGATCCCAAAGTAGTCATTCACCATCCGTTCGAGAGTGTCGTCTTTCGACACTACAAGTAGGCATGACTTCGGCGATGGCATATTTTGTTGATCATTCACTCGCCCAAAAACTGCCCATACAAGTTTGGTAGGGGCCATGTGCTGCAAATCGTCTGGTCTTAATTGGCAATCCAAGATGTGCATGGTCTTAAGCAATGGGAACGTTTGGACGTCACGTCGATCCACGCTCTGCATAGGCAGGCTCAGGTTGGGAACGGCACACACGTTCCGCAGCACGTAGCCTTTGCCTTTGCTTTCAAGCCAAGGTGGCGCGGTAGCTCATCGTCGATCACCGTTACGGATGAGCCCACATCCAAGAGTGCGTACGTATTCACTCGTTCATTTGCTCGTTAAACAGGTGAAAATCTTGTAAAAGCTCAGATCAGAAACATCACGAAAATAATTGAGGAACAAGGGAAGTACAGAAACTTATTTGGAAAATCAAATTTAAAAACATAAAAATGAACAACGAGACGTTTAAAGACCTGAAAAACCTTGCAGGAATTTAAAAATCAATATCAATTGCTGCACCTAGGGGCGATGGTCGATAAGGTCTGAGCACAAAAAGGAAATAGCAAACATCCTTGCTGATCAATTTGAAGAAGTACACAACCAAAATCATATTCTGGAAACCACACAGCTTACGATAGTTTCTTGAGTATGACAGAGCTGGAAGAGATCTTAAAATTCAAAAAGAACAAAAAATCTGCAGGCAATGACCAAATACCGATGTACCTACTCAAACCGATCCCAGTGTCAATGAAAAAGCATCTTGTCATATTATTTAATAATATGTTCAATAATGATGTTATTCCGCTAATTTAGAAACAAGCTAAAATTTGTGCAATCGTTAAACCATCTAAGGAATGTCTCAAAAATAAATGAAGCATTTGTTCATCATAAATTAGTTTCTTACATAGAAAGAAGGCTATATCATTCTATAGAAGTACGCCTCACACATTTAATTACATGCTTGACCGGGTTTCTCTTGGGAGATTAGACTGTATCATCGACTTGGGTATTCTTCTCGATTATAGATTAAAATTTGACAAACATATCGCGCTTACAGTCAACAAGGCGACTCAATCTCTTGGATTTATCAAACGATAAATGATAACTTATACGACTAAACTGCTATATACTTCGTCTCCTCAATATTCGGTACACCAAGACAGAATTGAGTCGGTTCAAAAAAAGTTATTTCTTTTTGCTCTTCGCGTCTTTAACTGGGTTCGAGGTACTGATTTGCCTTCATACCACAGTACACTGCTATTAATTAACCTCCCATCTCTTACTAAACGTCGCATGATGCTGTGAGTTCTATTTTTACATAAATTAAAAATTGGCAAAATTGACTCATCTCTGCTATTAAGCCAAATTATTAAGCCAATTTTCTGTACCTTTGCGACGTACTTGTAACTGTATACAACTTTCTCTAAATACTTTCTATTCTCTGCATGAACCTTTTCGAGTTCTCTGTTTTGACTATAACAGACTTTTTCGAGTCTTCCATAACCATATTCTTTACTTTTTAGCACGTAACTGTCACTAATTGCTTTACTAATTTTAGTGATCTGATTGGGTTTTTCCCAATCCTTGCAACAATTGTTGGATCATTTAATATTCTTATTTTGAACACCCCAGATATTAACTTTAATTTTTTTATACATATTTCATTTTAAATTTAAATTATATTATTTCAATTTTAATTTATATTAAAAATTTTAATGTTACTCTCATATTTTGGTCGACTGATAATAGTTGACATTAAATAAACAACCAAATAGGCGCACATAGCAATTCAAAACATAGTCTTAAATAGGATGATAGGGGTCTTCGGGGCAACTAAAGGACAAGTTTGTACTACAGCACTAGAAAAAGTATCCGATGCAAAAATAAGGTTAAGTACACGACCATTACAGTTTTGAATCGGAATAGCTTGAGAGAGAGACACCTTGCAGAGCGAATTGATAAATTCGTGAGAAGTGGATGGTATCAAAACATTAGAAATGTCAGACCAAATCATATCTGGCAAATAAAAGTCACTGAATACAAAGAGATAATCACTACTACAAAGTAGTGACGAAATGGACTGAAATATTTTCTAGGTATATAGATAAATTGGACTGGGGCGGAATATATGGCCACGTTATATACGAGGGGTACTCAAAAAGTAAGTTTCCCTGTGTTGGGGAAAAAAATAAAAAACAAGTTTTAGGCTGTAAAACAAATAATTATTTTATTCTTTACCTCTTAAACTATTTTTCTACATAGTCGCCTTGGACATCAATACATTTTTTGTATCTGATTGGAAGCTAAAGCAAACCTTCCTTTAAAAAATTGTGTGCCCTGTTTTTTGAGCCACGATTTGACGACTTGTTTGATTTCGTCATTTGAAACAAAGTGCTGGCTACCCAAGCTTTCTTTTAACTTTGGGAAAAGGAAATAGTCACTTGGTGCGAGGTCTGGAGAGTATTTTTCGAGCATTTCATAAAACTTTTGGGCGGCGTGAAGTCGTTGTTGTTTGTGATTATCGGAAAGCAGGCGTGGGACCCATCTTGCGCTATTGTATGGACTGAAGTTCGGTGAATTTGACATTCAGGAGGCATTATTTCCAAAAATATCGTCAATAGTCAATCGTCTGTCCTCCTGAATAATTTTTTCAACCGCTGCAATCGCATCGTCCGTAATGACGCTTTTTGGGCGTCCAGTACGCAGCTCATCGTGTACTTCTGCGCGTCCATTGAAAAATTCTGTGCGCCATTTTCGCAACATTTGGACACTCATACAGTCTTCACAATAAATAGACACCAATTCATTGTGAATCTCATTACCGTTTAACCCTTTTGCAGTTTAAAAACGAATAGCCGAACGTAATTCACAATCGGACAGACTTTACACTGGTAACTCCATGATTTTCGAGCTCGTATTACTGAAAACAGTGTTCTTGGTCACCAAACCTAATTCCGTTGTTTTTGGTAGAGCCTACACTGAAACTATCTTCAGCTGGAGTCCGCTAGGTGGCGTCTGAATGAAACGCCAGACTAGGGAAACTTACTTTTTGAATACCCCTCGTATTATATATAGAAAAATTTGTATATATAATTTTAACGGCGATAAATTCAATGCTTTTAGCCGAGGCGAATAAATAGGTTCTGATAAAATATCAGAATCAACAGCAATATGTACACCACCTCCTATACGCGACAAACGATCACATCTAAGAGATGTGTATTTATTGCAAAATAAAGAAAAATCTGAAATTTAAAATTCGGGATTTAACCATGTTTCAGTAATGATAATTATGTTAGCTTTAAAAGAAATACCATCTGCATGAAGCTTATAAAGTTTAGAGTTAAGACCGCTAACGTTCTGATAAGGTAGATAAAGAGTTAGTTTTCTGGTGCATTACTGAAGCGCTAGTAGGATTTAGAAGCAGTGCAATCGGAGGCCGATTTCTTCTACTTGACTCAAATGTTTTTATAATTAAGTCATTCGGCCAGAAGGTTTTGCAACATATAGTGTTGAAAGCTTCCGCCGGAACACTAATTTTAAAAGAGCTGATATCTCTGGCATAACTAAACCTAAATTTATCAACAGATAAATCTAGTAGTTTTAACTTCGCTTGGATGTAGGACTTAACATCATCAACCGAAGTATCAGGGGCAAGCCTAGAGAAGAAAATTTGTTTTTTAATTGGGACAGCTGTCAGGGCAGTAGCTAGGGAATGGATACGGACAAAGTCTGGGGAGAATTAAGAGCAGTGTTGCTGACCGACGAATCAGTTGCAATCACATTCTCCCTTGTAGGAGCAGGCGATTAATAACTCGTAAGCTCGACAGTATCAGATATATTTGGGGAAATCGGACAATGTGTAGGTGAGTACTTACACCCTATAGGTGTATCACATTTCGTAAACTTTATTATTCGACCATCAAGGTCCCCATTTAACAGGTTGTAGAGTAAAAAGTCACTGACGCCGATGACAACAAATATAAACGGGTGATAATTGACTTCAGGAAATTGAATAAGCGAACCATCGCCAATCGATACCCAATGCCGAGTATTCCCATGATTTAAGCGAACGTGGGAAAGCCAACTTTTTCACTGTCCGAAACTTAAAGTCGGGATATCACCAAATCTGTTTTGCAGAACAAGGTAGAGAAAAAACGTCGTTCTCAGTTAACGGTGGAAAATACGAATTCTATCGTTTACCGTTCTGCATAAATAATTCGGAAAGCAAAATATGTTATGTCTATGCGAACAATGTAATAATTTTCTCTAAAACCAAAGCAGAACACGTTATTGCATATTGACGCAGTCTAGAATGCTTGTGCAACGCCACCATGCGGGTTGCACAAGACAAGACCAAATTTTTAAGGAAGAGTGTTGAATACTGAAGCTTTGTAGTTTTCAAAAACGAGGCAAAAACCGACCCAGAAAAAATCAGGGCCTTACATGAATACGCTGAGCCAAGAAAACTTGTATAGTCTTACACCGTTCCTTGAACTAGAAAGTTACTACAGAATTTTTGTGAAGGATTTCGCATCGATAGCGAGGCCTTTAACGGTGAAAATGGTACCGTTAGCAAGCATATGTCAAAGAAAACACAGAGTTCAATGAGGCACAATGCCACGCGTTTGAGCGCATGCAAAATATTTTGGCATCAGACAGATGTCATGAATGAGAGAGAATTATTGGCCATTGTATGGACCTTGGGTCAGCTTCACAATTACCTGTATAGCACCAAAGAAATTAATATATTTACTGACCATCAGCCTCTTACCTTTGCAATTCCAGACAAGAATACGAATGTCAAAATAAAAAGGTGGAAGACATTCATTGATGAACACAATGCAAAAGTGTTCTACAAGCCAGACAAGGAAAATCATGTCACTGACGCTTAGTCACGACAAAACATGTTGTATACCCTACAAGACGAGCCTCAGTCTGATGCGGCCACAGTTTATAGTGAACTATTATTGACCAAATGGTTGAACCAATAGAAAAACCTCTAATATGTTATACAAATTAAATAATGCTGGGAGAGGCATTTCCCGGAAAAAACACACTTTTCAAAACTTTAAAATTGATCATCAACCCAAATGTTGTGAACGCTATATATTGTGATTTGCAAACATTGGCCAGCATTCAACACGCGTTGGTGTTGAATTTCCCAGCAACCAAATTTTAGCACTGCAAGAATTGTGTATCAGACATTTCTGAAAAAAATAAACAGGTGGAAATAAACACCGCAGAGAATAACCCTGAACTTAGAGCTTCTCAGGAACATATCAAACAAGTCCTGCGTGACTAATATTTTGCAAAAATTTCCAAATTAGCGACCGAAGTGGTGGCAAACTGCAAAATATGTAGTAAAGAATTGCCAGCTGTGTCAAAATTGGTTAGCAATTATAGGACTGTTTGGCGTGGTTTTCGAAAATGGCGGCGTGTTACACCCCTACAATCAGTATAAAAGCGTCTATCTTAAAGACTAGAAACGTTGGAGGGACCAAAATTGTAACGTGTCCTGTACGCAGATCATGATTATTTAAAATTATGTAGTTTTTTTCCCCACCCCCGCAATTCGATTAAACATTATTATTATGCACATTACCGATTATTATCAATCTTATCATACGTATATATTACCATATTCTTGATCTGTGTTGTAAATTTCATAATGATCGGATTATAAGCACAAGATTTAATTTAAAATTATGCCATGCTGTGCTGCTGGAAGCGGCAGAATTCGCAAATTGCAAAAAAGGACACTACGAACTTAACTACTCTGAACTAAATATTTTTACAACGTACAGTGGCTCACAGCTTATTTCATGCAGACGTAATATGAAACTTTAAATCACTTTTCAAGATATCGAAAAAATTTAAACGCAATTGTCTGTCTTATAGCACCATTAGCTTAATACTTTTAACATAGAATAAAGAATTGCTTTTTTTTTCTGAAAATTGAACAAAACGCATTAATATCGAAGTAAAATATGTCACAGCTTATTTCATGCAGTCACTTTCGGACTGCACTTCTTCTTCTATATAGTTGATAATTCTTATGAAGAATTTATTTTCGGGGAGTTTTGCCTTAACAGTAAGTTATCGGCACCAAAGTTGGCAATACAGATTGAAAATGAGTTGGGAAAACATTTTTGTGAGGAAACTGTCCGCCGTGTACTGCGAGATCACTACTTTCATGGCCGAGTACCACGGAAAAAGCCATTCATCAGCAAAAAAAATCAAGTGTGCCGGCCAAGGAATATGTTGTACAGCCTGAAGCCTTTTGGGTCGACGTTATTTTCGCAGAGGAGTCCAAATTTAACATATTTGGGTCGGACGGAATGCATTATGTCTGGCGTAGGCCGAATACGGAGCTCCACAACAAGGACCTTAAACCGACAATCAAACATGGTGCCGGTAGCGTTATGGTTTGGGCCTGCATGTCGACAAAAGGCGTGGGCAACCTAATTTTTATTGACGGCAATATGGATAAATACATGTACCTGAACATTTTAAAGAATAACCTGCTGCAAAGTGCTGCAATTTTAGCCATACGGGACCGATTCCGATTTTATCAAGACAACGACCCAAAACACAAATCGGGGATTGTGCAGTCCTGGTTTATTTGGAATTGCTCCATGTCATTATTCCGCCTGCACAATCCTTAAATTTAAAAGTGATTTAGAATTTACAGGCAAATTTGGAAACTGCGATTTGCAGAAGACAGATTTCCTACAAAACTGACTTAAAAACTGCCCTTCTGGAGGAATGGCAAAAAATACCCCAAATGTTACCAATTAATTGGTAGCCTCAATGCAGGATCGAATAAAAAAGCGCATTTAAAACAATGGAGGCCATATAGATTATTAATTTTGCTTTTAAACCAATATTTTTAAAGACTGAATGCATTGCATGAAATAAGCTGTGAGATTAAAGTAGTCTAATATTTCAGTTTTTCATTTATAAAATATTATAAGCAAATTAAGAGAAATTACTGAAGTTATATTATAAATATAGAAAATCTGATGGAAAAAAGTGTGCTTAAATTTTCGATATCTTGCATCGTTTTTAAAATATAGCCATTTAAAGTTTGACATTACGTCTGCATCACCAAGCTGTGAGACACTGTATATGGTTACATGGTTAAAAAATTCTTACACAATTTTAAAACTCTACTCAAAAATAAAAGTTCTTGAAAAAAAAGTATTTTTTAAACAAGGTTTTAGCTAACACAAAACAGCAGACAACAAAAACAATATCCACAAGACAGAACTACCAATTGAAAGCTCGAGTCACACTGAGTTAAATCAATTTTAAACTTTATCACAAAATAAAATTTTTGTATTATTATTGAAAACACTCACCATTACAAATACAAAAACTATTATAATTAAACTGTATACTTAAATGCTACTCTTTTCGTGCAGAGATAAGAAATGCTTTTATTTTAATAATTTATATAATTTAATATTAAAATATACATATATTAATAAAAAAAAAATCTTAGAAAAAAAAAATATTGTATACACACTAAAAATTTTGCTGTGATTTTAGCAGTGCGAATTTCCCAGATTACATTTTACTGCTGTGAAGCTGTAGCGACAATTCTATTAAGGCAATCGTCTTAGGTGAACAGCAAATTATAAAACAAAAGAATGTTAATTTTTTTACTAGCGTAGGACCTACGGCCTTCGTAGATCTCAATAGCCGCCATTACTAAGGTGAATATTACCTTAGCTACCCTCTTCTTTAATTTATCTTAACTAATGCTGCAACCGAACAGTGATTTGAACAATAGATAGCCCACTAACCATCCGTCAATTTCCTCTATCTCTCTTACCGAAAGCGAAAATCACCCTTTAAAGGCCTTGGTGTAAGAATTCTTTAAGTTGGAAAACTGAATGTGGAATCAATATTTTGCATGTTATTTGCACGTTGGCTATGTATTTAAATTAAACAATGACACGTATATCTAATTGATTACGATTACACCAAGTCGTTTTTGAAATCGATATCGGATGCATTAAGGCCACTGCTGCCAACATTTCCCTAAAAGCATTTGGGTGAGAAAAGTAGTCAACTTCTTTCACAAGCAATTTATTGTATTTATTTAATATTGTTGCCCATATTGTCAATTGTGGCAAATTCTGGATTCCTTTTTATTTTATGCTACACGCTTGCACGTAGTTTTCGGAAATATCAAAAGCGGGATGTAGCTAACTATATTTTTTAAATAGCCAGATTTCCAGCTAATAGCATTTATATATATTCTAGCCATAAAAATTACCGGAACTGCAATAAACTATCAAAATATTAAACATTAAAACAAAAAAAGATAAAAATAACAATAATTAAAAAAATAAATAAATTTTGGACCATTAAGTACTGGAGGAGGCGCTTAGATTATATTTCGCTAAGCATATAATATTGAAACAATTCATATAACCAGAAAATTTATAATTTGTAACCAGAAAATTTTAAACACAGGTGCAGTAGATACAACTTTTTGAGATTTGCCGATAATTTATTCACGCGATACTAAACGTATGGTAGTGAAAATTTGCTGAATATTCGTCTTAAAAGCACTGAAGGTATGTCGTATCACGCATGCACAAATCCCTAATGAAAAAAAAAATTAAGATATAAAATAATTAATAGAGATAAAACGAAAATTTAAAAACGAATGCACTTACACTCTGATAATTTAATTTGCCCGTTATGTAGAAACGATAATAGAAACAGCGACAGGTGGAAAAGTATATAATAGACATCACGAAGCTGTACGTGCAACGCTATCAGTGCTGCAACAGTCATGCCACTGGCTGACTCAAATAAGGATCTACGTCAGCAGCAACTGGAAGTTAACAGTAGCAGTAACACCAGCAACAACAACAATGCAGAGCAAACAAATTTCGATAACGCTGGATCTGCAGGATCAGCAACAATAACAATGGGTATGCAGCTGCATCAACGCATGCAGATTACTTCCTCAGTTTGTAGCAGTATGGCGGTGACACCAATGGAGCACACGCCTACTGATGAGGATAGCGGTGCTGTGACAACAGTGACGTCATCGCAGCGTTGCCAACAGCAGCAACAACAGCAACTACAAGCGGCACTCGAACAGCATCATATAACACCAAGTAAAACATCAGACCAAATGGAGCTCAGTGACTCTGAATTATATGGTGCAGCCAATTACGATGAATTTGAATTACGCGAAGTGGTCAAAGAGGGCCACGACAAAGCGGATCCCTCACAATTTGAGTTATTACGCGTTCTTGGTGAAGGCAGTTTTGGTAAAGTTTTTTTGGTGCGTAAGATTCTTGGCAAGGATGCGGGGACTCTGTACGCAATGAAAGTTCTTAAAAAAGCCACACTTAAAGTGAAAGATCGCGTGCGAAGCACTAACGAGCGAAAGATACTCGCAGATGTAGGTCATGCGTTCATAGTACGACTTCATTACGCATTTCAAACGCCCGGAAAACTGTATTTGATTCTGGATTTTCTACGAGGTGGCGATCTGTTTACGCGTTTGTCCAAAGAAGTTATGTTCACCGAAGAGGATGTCAAATTCTATTTGGCTGAGTTGGCGCTGGCGCTGAATCACCTGCACACGCTGGGCATTATCTATCGCGACCTAAAGCCAGAGAATATTCTTTTGGATGAACATGGTCACATTGCACTGACAGATTTCGGTCTTTCTAAGCAGCCACTAGACGGCTCAAAAACGTACAGCTTCTGCGGAACCGTCGAGTATATGGCGCCAGAGATTGTCAATCGTAAAGGTCACGATTTTGCCGCCGATTGGTGGTCATTTGGCGTGCTTATGTATGAGATGCTAACAGGGAATTTGCCATTTCATGGCCAAACGCGTCAGGAGACTATGAATCAGATATTACGCTCTAAATTAGGCATGCCGGAAAACCTTTCACCAGAGGCACAATCGTTGTTACGTGCGCTCTTTAAACGTAATCCATTGAATCGTTTAGGTGCTGGCGCACATGGCATTTTAGATATCAAAGCACACTGTTTCTTTAGCACAATCAATTGGGTGCGGCTGGATCGTAAACTTGTACGTCCACCATTTATACCGGCAGTTAGTCGAGATGATGCCTTCTACTTTGATGTGGAGTACACATCCAAGTCCCCTCGTGACTCACCTGGCGGTCCTATATCCGCCTCTGCACATGAAATCTTTCGTGGGTTTAGTTTTGTAGCTCCGGTTCTGCTGGAAAGCAATGTCAACAGATGCTTCAATAATATAAGTCCCCTGCACACAGCTCTGCCTCTCTCATCGGTAGCTGTTCCAACGGTGCCGGGACCACGAAGTTTACCTGGCGTGCTTCCTGGCAATTTTCTGACCGAATACAATCTGCTGCAGGAGCTGGGACGCGGTACGTTTTCAGTTTGTCGTTTGTGCGAGCATCGCACCTCCAAGAAGCACTACGCTGTGAAGATTATTGAGAAGGCAGCTGTATCTGCCGCCTCCGCAATGACGGTCGATTGCTGGGAGGAGGTCGAGATCATGCTGCGCTATGGCAATCATCCTAATATTGTGACGCTCTATTCGGTCTATGATGACACTAGATCCGCGTACTTGGTTATGGAGCTGCTTAAGGGCGGAGAGCTGCTTGACCGCATTCTGGCAGTTGGCCAAATGTGCGAGAGTGAGGCCAGTGCTGTACTCCGTACGATTTCCGCGGCTGTTGCGTATTTACACGAGCACGGCGTTGTTCATCGTGATTTAAAACCCTCGAATATGATCTACGCGAGCATGAAACAAACGCCTGAAACGCTCAAGCTCTGCGATTTAGGTGAGTGTTACCGAGTACAAACAGTAAACATCTTTGTTCATGTTACAAAGAAATAAATTAAAGGGGAAGCAAAAAGTTATATATATGTATACGTATATAATATACATATACGTTTACGAACATGTAGTTCTCTTTTCGTTCTTATATGTTAATTGTTGGAACATGTCGCTCTGGCATTTAAGCCAGTTAACAAGAAATTTGAGAACTTCTAATATTGAATAGATTAAGTCTCACTGTGACCGCTAACAAAATTCGCGATTCTATTTTGTCAACTCTGCAACTAAATCAATATTTTGGATTCTTATTATGTATGCTTGAAACAGCTAAAACATGTTTATTTTCTGAAAGTTCAAAAATGAGGAATAGGGAAAAGAACGTGTTCCACGGCGTAACCGTAACTCCGTGTATATGAGCCCCAAACCCAAAAAATTCTATAAATTCTTTGTAAAAAAAAATGTGGAGATCTAAAAAAAAATTCTTAAATAATAGTAATTTTTGTTTTATTTTAATTTTTAAGTATGATATTTTCTACAGATTTTACATTAAAAGCTCTCGTGTACCCAAATAACAAAATTCAAGATAACAGTTTTTGTTACTCTGCCCACTTGGAACTCGGAACTGAGATAGAAAAAGACTACAATCTCGAATACTTAAATGGTTTCAAAATGTTCACCATCAAAGTCTCCTTAAATAAACATGCTAACATAAAGTTACCAATATTTATAAGCCACTGTGCAAATATACAACATATTTCGCGCAGACATAATCTAAAATTAATGAAATCATATTTAAAATGGATCTTGAATGTGTTCTTGAAATAGCTAACATATTAATAATAGTAAGAATACGATGTTACTTGCATAACCCCTGATTTGAGCTTTAGGGCGATGTCCTTTTAGAACCGGAAACATTGTCATACATTTGAGAATCGGCGCTTTAAAGTAAATTTGTCTAAAGAACGTTGAGCTCCATATTTTTTGATCATTGTTTCCTTCAATAAACAATTTTCATATGAACGGACTTTTGTGTAAATACTGGGAATCATTACAGCTCTTCCCTAAATTATTTGAAATCAAAACTTTATCCGTTTTGATCGATAAGTTCCGCTTCACCTTAATTTTTCTGACAATATGTCGCTCGTGTATTGGTGCTAAAATCTTCTAGGGTGCGCGTCGACCCTCGTCAATACATCCACTTTACTAATTATTTATTGCTTTGAATCAGGCTATTAGAGTGCGCTGTTTTTAAACACTACTAACACTTATCATTATATATATATATATATATATATGTTCATATATATTTATATATATATATATATGTTCATATATATTAATATATATATATATATATATATATATATGTTCATATATATTAATATACATTTATAGCACAAAGTATGTTGAAACATGTGCTTCATAATTAAATCCAATCTTAAGAAAAAAAAAAACATATACCAACTTGGCCAGCATTTATATAACTTTTTGCTTCCTGGTCACTGTTTTTATGTCAATTAATAATTTTGGTCTAAAAAAACGTGTACATCCCATATGACCTATCAATTCGTTTGCAGGCTTTGCAAAGCAGTTACGTGCCGACAACGGATTACTTATGACGCCCTGCTACACGGCTAATTTTGTGGCGCCAGAGGTGCTAAAGCGACAGGGCTATGATTTGGCCTGTGATATTTGGTCATTGGGAGTGCTGCTGTACATTATGCTGTCAGGCAAAACACCTTTTGCCAGCACTTCAAATGACTCACCGGACATAATTCTAAAACGGATTGGATCAGGGCATATTGATTTTAGTAGTAACCGGTGGTCGCTCATAAATGTACCAGTTAAAGAACTTTTGGTACAAATGTTGCACATTGTACCAGAGAATCGGCCAACGATAGCCCAGATACTAGAACACAATTGGGTACGTAATCAGTTTGCCGGTCATGTCCAGCTCACTGAATACGCATCACTGTCAACCAGTGGCAGCAGCGGTGTACAGCAGTTCTCGGTTGAAGCACAACAGCAACAGCACAATCACAGCTCGTTAGCGCTACGTGGTGCTGTAGATGCAACATTTCGTGCAATTGCCACACCGCAGGCTTCAAATGTGGGTCCTGTTGAACTATCTATGCTGGCTAAACGGCGCGCGAAAGATCGCGCCAATATGCATTCCTAATTATGGGTAGGGGTGTGCCTCAGACGGCAGGCCACGTGGCAGATATTTTAATAATTTCATCGATTTTATAGCATTCTAGTGTGTTGTTGTAAATTTTCAACGTTTCAGTTGCTCCGCTGCGTTTGGTTTGGAAGCACGAAGACATTGCCATGGGCATGAAGCATTGTCAAGGAACGATATCTCTCAAGTGGTTTGTAGCCGACGAGTAAGTTGTTAGTATTTGTTTAGTGATTATAATACGAAAACCAGATGGAATATATGTTTGTGCGTGTTTACATTTAATGGATGTACAACAATGTCGAAATAAACCAGGCTCTAAGTAGATGCTTATTAGCATAATAGATTAATATAGATTACTAAATGAAGATATAATGCTTATTTACATTTCTGCGATCTTCCTCGGAACAAATCTCAGCTAGCCCATTCGTTGAAAAACATAGAGAAAGCACTAGGGACAAAAGCAGAGATTAAACCATGCTCCTTTAATTCTTTATTTTTTTGTTCAATTTGTTTTTGGGATAAATTCTTAGATTAATTATTTGTATACACATATAAAACATTAATACTTTAAATAATTTAGCTATTTTTTTGACGTAATGTGCTATTGTTAAATAAAATAAAGTAAGTAAGGTAGAAATAGTTAAAATAAAAGAAGAATACCAAATTAAAGAATAAACAAACTTATGATCACTATGGTATCGCTTTTAATTTCCAATAATTCTGCGTGTCAATTTGCATATATGTGTATAAACTGATGGTTTTCCAATTAATACACATATAAATATTTAATTAAATATGCTTAAAGACACCTGATGATTCGAAATAACTGTAAGTTTTATATTAATATAACTACTAAAAACTTTTGTTGTATACGCTACACTTGAATTTTTTAGTTGGTATTCCAGAACAATATTCTTTTTATCAACGTTTTTTTTGCTTATTACTAATATATTTGCTTGTGTCATTTTTGAGTCAGTTTCTTAAGCTTAAAGTATTTTTTTTTACTTTTTGTAACCATCTCGTTCCCTAAACTACCAATACATTAATAGCACAAGTATGTCTTGATACTTCAAAATCTGCTCACTCAGAGTATCTGAGTCCACTCAACCACAATTTATTCATTGTTGGTTGTGCGACAATATAATGCTATAATACAATATAATATTATGTGAAGCAGTTTGATGTTAGCAAGATGCACCATATGGTACGCAATCAGTTTATTAAACTGAGCAAAGCAGCAGAACGACTAGCGACTGATTTTGACTCTAATTTTGAACTGCTCAGTCAATTAAAATTTGAGCCGCGTCGTATAGAAGTAGCTTGTCTGTTAACTTTGCCTGATACTTGCAACTGATTGGTCCTTGCTTGATTCCGCAGTTGACATTGATATCGCTCTACGCTCCTTCTACGACACACTTAACTCTATTAGATATCTGCATTCCTTACTCTGATTGTTTATCTATTTCTTCTTAGCCATCGTAGTTTACTGCCAGACTCCCAAACTTGAAAAATATTAAGTCTATTAGCTCATTCCCAACGGATTATTGGCCATCACCGATATTTATTCTTGTTCGATAAATGAACAAGCGAATTACTGCTTACTGATTCTTAATCACGCTTTTTAAGAAAGCTCATTCACGAAGTTACACGGTGGTTTTTCAATCAAGGTCAAAATATGATTCCAATATATACATATATATGCAGTTGATTATCCTTATTTGGATCGCCATAAAAACATTTCCTATTGATGTATTTATAAGATTTGATGCAAATCCTTTTATTTCATTAAATAATAAAAAATAATTTGAACACAACATTTTTTAGTTGTACAGTCGACCCTGGGTTGACGAACGCCTCGCATAGCCAACATTTCGTATAACGAACTAAATTTCAGAGCAAAAATCGTTTCGCAAAGCGAACGAAATTTCGTAGAGCGAACTTTGAAAAAATTTTGTTTAACCGTTAGAGTAAAAATATTCAATGTCAACGGTGAAAAATGAGGCACACATTGCCTGTATTTTGTTTTTCTTATTACGGCTGTTGGTTTGCTTGTGTGTTTGGATGGGTCTGGGTGGCGCCACTTGCAAAAAGGAACGGTCTGAGTCGTGCGAGCTATGCAGCTCACCACTTTTGCTTCACTTGTGTTCAAGTTCTACTTTTCATTTCGATTTTTTGATATAATATAAAGTACATTCAATTTTAATTTGAATAGAAACATATGGGAAAATTGGTTTTGCTTAACGAACGTTTTATATAGCGAACAAGTTTCTGGAACGAATTAAGTTCGTTAACCGAGGGTCGACTGTGTGTGCTTAGAGGGAGATTACAACTTGTGTTATCGTAGTAGTTGCCATTAGGCAAATACTAGCACGATCAACAAATAAATAAAATTTCGGTTTCGATATCACAGGTGTTTAGTTTAGTTTATGGTATTTCTTTTTCTGTATATCATTGTTAATATTAAGGTATTCATCAAGCAAGTAATATGACTTTGCAGTGTAATACGAAATGTGAATGTGAAAAGCTACAAAATGAGACGGCATTGTTACGATATTGCAAATTAGACATTGAAAATATATAATAAAATATATAAGCTAAAGACGCCAAAAGCTTAGATAGAATGCAAGTTAACGACTCATTATTAAATACAGCTTTGCTATTACCAAAGCGCCGACAGCTTTTAATGAACGTCATGACGAGAGTTTTAGAATGCCAAAAAAATCGCAGGAGAAATGCGATAAGCGCGCTTATAAGTAGTTCGCTTAGCACGCAAAAATTAATATTTAAAAACAATACGTTTTCAGCGCAGATCAAGTTACAATGCTTTTACTACCCAACTTATTTTTGGGCAATGGTGACCCGAATTGTTTTTTTTTTCATTAGTCCATATATAAGTTGAGTTGAACATGCACAGCTCACTACTTGATGTACTAGTAGTGAGCTCCCTAACCGTAATTTTCTAAATATGATAAGCACCGAAAGAAATACAGGGACGTAATACAGCCACAAAAAGCTGCGCAATACAATCATCATGTGGGTGGCTCCTACCTTATTAATATTACCATTGCTATAATTATAAAATTCTTTTGAATACCCAAGGTTGCATCTACATTACTTGAACTTATTAAGGGTTTTCCAATAAAGACGTGCCAAAATTTTGGCGCATCTTCTCCAGAGCCCAATCGGAGAACGTACACCGGTTTCAACTCTTGAGTCAGCTTCATCTTGTAAGGGTGTAAACCAAGATGCTTACGCAAAATTCGCCATAAAGTGGTCTGGGCGATGCACAGTTCTTGAGAACACCGCGGTATTGACTGATGTGGATCGTTTGCTACGGATGACTTAATGGCAGCGATATTTCCGGCACTTCGACCAACCCGTTCTCTCACTGGCAAGGCAGCATCACACAATGAATATGTAGACTCAAATTTTTGCACTAAACTTTTTATTGCTTGTCTACTAGGGCGAGAACAACGACCGAAAATTGGAGTTGCCGCTCTTAATGTTGCGGTCAAACACTCCGAATTTCGGTAGTATATTTTTATTATTTCCATACGTTGTTCATTCGTGATAAAAATGTAGTTTAACAAAAAAATAAAAGTTAACGGCTCAATAATCAGTGAAACAGTGCGTTCAAAAATTAAATTCAAAGTTGTGAAGAAGCTTTTCGAGAACCCTATACAGGCCAAAATACATAATAATAAATTTACGGACCGTTATAGTAGGTGGTTAGTGACATATATTATGTGCTTTGCGAGCTGACTACAAAAAAAGCAGATGGATAGATCAAATCGGCCATTGACCAATATAAACCACTCAAAATTGACGAAATTTTGTTGGGTGAACCAGTGTCACTTAATTACTTTATGTACAATGCTATAACCAGCAATAGAATTGTTTGCAAAAAAATGTTATATTTCATGTCTTTCAAAAGAGGCTATTAAACCATTGCAAAGTATGTAACAGGCAGAAGGAACCATCGCCGATCCCATAAAATATATATGTTCCATGCCAAGATCAATAGCTTAGTCTATATAGTCATATCAGAGACTATTAAAGCTACAGATGTGGTAATTAGATTCTTGGATACCGTACGAAAATAAAATTAATTTAAAATTTTTTAATTAAAGTGGGTATAACCGACTACAGCAACTTTCAACTTTCCGACTTTTACTTTAAATTTCTCTTGTTTGCTGTTTTAAAATTTTTGCTGAAATTATTCGGCTTAAAATACTACTAATTTGATTACGTTTGGATAATTATTTAAGACCACTTACTACTGGTTTTCTTTTAATGTCATAGTAAAAATAATATCCTATCAGAACCCATTTTGTACTTACTTTTTTTATTGCTCTGCCCAAGATCGTTAATTATAATGAATGTTTTTGTTCCCATTATTTTCTGGTTAAACCATTGCATTATGAACATAGTATTATATTAATGCTTTGGGTAATTTTCCTGAAATCTAATAGGTTGGCGTTTTATAAATATCGCATTCGCATCTGAGCAGTCACATTATATTAAATACATGGATATCTGGCTTTAAATGATTTTGTCAGTTTCCATTTGTTAGCAAAATTATTTTATGGTTTCCAGAAATTGAAATTGGTTTTAAAAGATTCATAATTCGACATCCGAGAGATTGCACTACTAACAAAGAAATATTTTAAAATAAGTTAGATTCAAAGAAATTAAGGTCGTTGCTTTGATCAGCAAAGTTAGCACTTAATTTTATAAAACCTTTTTTTTTAGTTTATAAATTGATATTTAAAAGGAAGAAATCTTTCAAGCAGTACAATGAATCTAAAAATGTTTTTAGTTTTTTTCTTGGCCAGGAAAAATATAGGATAACGTATGAAGATAATCGATAGTAGATCTTTATAAACTGATTTTTTTTTAAAGAAACAATTTACTTCAGTTTAAACACCTATAAGTTGTTTACGATAATGAATAAATATTATCCGCTATCATATATATACATAGACCTACTCGCAAAACTCTGGGTACATACCAACAAAAAAATCAAATTTCAACTTTACCACTTAATATATGGGGAACTATACTACATATTAAACTAAAAAAAACTTCATAATCATAAATCTAAATAGTTCTCGTTTTACAATATTTACAATTTCTAAGAATTCAATTCGTGCAGGACTTCTCTAAATGTCTAGCTATCTTCAATGATTTTTCTCGTTTCCTTAAATTTTATTTAATGCCATTCCTCTATTATTACCGCTATGAGTATAGTTTTTGAGGTAATGGTGTGTTGCCGTTACTTGCACTCGAACTGATCCCACAAATGCTCGTATGGGATTGAAGTCTGGAGACTGTGGTGGTGTATGCAAGTTATGTTTCACATTATACAACAGCCATAGCCTTACGCTGTGAGCTGTGTGCTTGGGATCATTATCTTGCTGAAAGTAAAAGTGCTCTTCAAGCCCCAAATTCTAAGCACTTTGCAGCAAATTATCTTTAAATATTCGCATATATACTTTGTGGTCCATAATTGAATCAATAAATGTAAGGTTACCAACGCCATAAGCTGACATAGACCCCCAAACTATAATTCCACTACTATTATTTCTCCATACACATTTTTCTCCTTTCATGCTAAAAATGCAAAATTTACTCTCGAAAAAATTACCTTGTTTAAAAAATCAGCGGGGCTCGACACGTACTGATTTGCAAAAACTATGCGTTTTATTCTATTTACCTCCGATATGTTGGGCTTCCTGCGCGCAACTCGGCTGTGAAGTTTTTTTTTTTTTATAATATTCTTTACACGGTGTTCAAAAATAATTTTGGAGAACCTTCCTTCCACTTCAAGTCTCACCTCCTGCGCAGTCATCCTTGGGTTTAAGCGCACTAATGCAACAATACGCTTTTATTCTCGTATTGTTAAAAGGGATGGACGGCCAGATCGCAGCTTGGATAATATGGGATCCGAGTTAACATAGGTATTGTAAAGCCTCCGGCATGATAAATGGGTGGGTCCCACCAGTTGTTCAGTTTTTTTTGGTAGGATTTTCCCTGAACATGAAAACTTATAAGATTTCGTAGGTCAGTGTCAATTTCTTTTCCTGATGACGCTGCTTGATCAAAAACTATTTTCAATTGCATAGAAAAAGGCTTGTGCAAATTTCAAACAAAAGAAAGACACAACCAAGTTAACTGTATTTGTTTATTCTGTCATCCTACACAGAATTTTCTATTTGTACGCAGGCTTCTGCGAGTATAATTTTGGTCTATAGTTCTGTAAATATTGCAAAACGAGAATTTTTTCGATTAATGATTGTAAAATGTGTTTTTTTTTAGTTTAATATGTATCATAGTTCCCAATATATTTAGTGCTAAGGTTTAAATTTGATTTTGTTGTTGGTATGTACGCAGACTTTTGCGAGCAAGTGTATACTCGTATGCGTATTTTAATCTTTTAAGTGTGCGCTCTACACAACTCAGCAATATGAAAAAAATATGCAAGTATATTTTTTCATTATTACATGTATGTATATGTGTGTATGTATTCTATATACCACTTAGTAAAAAAAAAAAAACACTGGTGGTGTCCGTGTTCCCGGATTGTTTAGAGTTTTTTGCCTTTGCCCTTGTGAGAATAGGACTGCTTTTTTGTCGTTTCATGAGGTACTGAAATCAATTATAATAATGATGACGATGATTGACTGTAATATGAAAACTACTCACCTTGTGGCACATTTGCACCCATTTGCACTTGCTGTAAAGTCTCACTGACATTTTTTAGACACTCTTGTAGCGGTGTTTCGGAATTTACCTCCACCACGAGTGTTTCCTTGGACTCTCTTTCCTGCTCTTGCACATTTTGACGTCGGGTTGGTAAGTGTTCCACCTTAACTATTACCTGCTGGTGTAGTAACTGCTTCTCTTCAACAACTTGTGCTTCTTCAGCTACAATACTATTGAATACATTAACTGCCTCTTGTGCTTCCATATTAGACTCGGCTACTTTCCGTTGACGCTTTTCCAACTCGTGGGTGTAGTTATGTGTCCATTCGATATGCTCCTTGTAATACTGATTCACTGGTAACACAATTACTGAGATGTCATCAACGGTGGCTGCAGCTTTGCTATCTGCTAAACGCCAATGACCCGACTCGTTAATTTTACCGCGAGCTCGCGCCACTAACTCTTGTGCAACCATCGTGTAGCGATGTTTTTCCCTTGGATAGCGGGACAAAGTTTGGAAAACGGTTCGTGCGACTGCCTCATTTTCAGACACATCCCATAGCCCATCGGTAGCCATTACGAGTATACCATAGTCACCATCCTCGTTGTTCTCGTCAGGGATACTGACCACCCGACTAAGATCACGCTGCCGTACATCAGGATGCGGCGTTAAAAATGGTTTTATCTGTATGCCTGTGTTTATTGCAAGCAAATCGTGATCGCCAAAGCCACGGGTCACGCCCAGCGTACCTAGTAATCGGCTACGTTTACCCTCACCATTTACCACCGGCATGTGTAAATCTTCTCGCGTCAGTGTCTTGTATGTCCAGCCTTTCATGACGCCCTGCCGACACAGTATGCGCTGGCCCATGTCTTTAATATGCGGACGTTTCGCATACTCCATAGCCACATATTGCTTCCCCATTAATTGTGGTTTCAAACGCGCTATGTTCAGCAAACGCTCTCGTTCTGTTTCTGGTGTATGATCGGCTGAATAAGCCGTGGAGTAGCTATGCACCGGATCAAGCATATAGTCAATAGCGTTGGGCTCTAATGCTATTGGTGCTGTGACCCCTCCTACTTTTCGCTGGCACAGCACAGCGCGACTGTCCCCAGCGTTCGCTACATACATTTTGCCATCAATAAAAAGTGATACACAAGCAGTGCAACCACCTGCGTCGCGATACCGGTTATTGTCTTGCGCTATCAGTGAGTCCATATGAAAGAAGGCGCTCTCTAATGCTCCAATAATCAGTTCATCTTTACTAACGCGCCGCTGAAAGTATATTGGATGCGAAAATGTCGCATTTAATTGAAGTTTGCTATTATCGTTGTTCGAGTCGCGTGGCAACAACAGATCAATGCAGTCCACCAGTTTTTCGTGAAGTATGTGATGAAATTGATGTGAAGCAGCCAATGCGGCACCATAGCCGGCGTGTCCGTCGAAAACCCCGAAATATGTATACGGGAGATCAGGATGTTTGTGTTCTGGATCCGATAATACTTGCCTGCAATAGAAGAATAGAAAGAATTATATATTAAGTCTCCTAGCGGACAATAGTTATACTTAAAAAAACTTACTTATCGTGCTGTTAAGGTTTCGGAATTTTAAATTCAATATAAACGAGAAAAAGCCAACTCAATAATATACACTATGGAACTATGTTAAAGTTGTGCAAATATATGTAAAAGCCTCCGACACCAAAAATTGCATATATGTATTTAACAAGACTCCGTATAGAAACCAGTGATTAAATTAATTAAATTTGTAAAGTAATTTTATTTGGAGTATAATGTTGAAACTATGTTTAATCCATGGTAATAAGTCGGCGTCAGAATTCCGATTAATTACACTCAAACATCACCATGACAGATTTTCAACAGTTCATTTGAACACGGTTTTGAACAAAAGCGCACAAACAACATCCCAGGAGTTTTCTCATGTCCAATCTAACTGAAATTTTTTTTTTCTCATGTACAAGTATGAAAATTTCAGTTAGATACGAGGGGTATTCAAACAGAAAGTTTCCCTAGTTTGTCGTTTCACTCAGACGCCACCTAGCGGACTCTAGCTGAACATAGTTCCAGTGTAGGTTCTACCGAAAACAACGGAATTAGTTTTGGTGACCAAGAATACTGTTTTCAGTGAATACAGTTTTCACGTAGAGTTACCAGTTACCAGCGTGTCCGATTGTGAATTACATTCGGTTATTTGTTTTTAACTGCAAAAGGTGGTGTCTCTTTATGGTGAAGACTGTATGAATGTCCAAATGGTGCGAAGATGGCGCACAGAATTTTTCAATGGACGCGCAGAAGTGCAGGATGAGCAGCGTGCTGGACGCCCAAAAAGCGTCATTACGGACGATGCGATTGCAGCGGTTGAAAAAATTGTTCACGAGGACAGACGATTGACTATTGAATTCGAAATGATGCCCCCTGAATGTCAATTTCACCGAACTTCAGTCCATACAATAGTGTCGGAGAAACTTGGTTACAGTAAAGTTTGCGCAAGATGGGTCCGACGCCTTTTTTTCGATAATCACAAACAACAACGACTTCACGCCGGCCACAAGTTTTGTTTTGACCATCCACCTTACTCTCCAGACCTCGCACCAAGTGACTTATTATTTTCCCAAAGTTAAAAGAAAGCTTGGGTGGCCAGCACTTCGTTTCAAATGACGAAATCAAACAAGTCGTCAAAACGGGGCTCAAAAAACACGGCACGCAATTTTTTAAGAAAGGTTTACTTAAGCTTTCAAACAGATACAAATTGTATTGATGTCCAAGGCGACTATGTAGAAAAATAGTTTAAGAGGTAAAGAATAAAATAAATTTATTTTTACAGCCTAAAACTAGTTTTTTATTTTTTCCCCAACACAGGGAAACTTACCTCGTATATTACTGATTTCAGTCATCTCACTTGCTTTGAATATCATCCAGAACATTAAGTGAATTTTGGGGATGCTTGCATCAACTGTTACAGTTTTCGGGCGTCCCACACGTCTTTAATCTTCTAAACTCGTACGTCCGTGCTAATTTTCAGCTACTCAGAACGTTACAGTTGCAAATGATGGGAGAAATTGACCATCTCGTTTTAAATTTACGCTCTTTAAAAACAAATATCTTAAAAGCACTATGTGATGTTACTGTACTGTACTGTACTGTACAAAATTACACAAAATGCATGCAAGGGCGTTAGCGTAAGCTGGGAAGATCATTTTCCTAATAACCTTATTAATAACTAAAGCAGGGGTGGACACGTAGTGGTTCGCAAAGTTCGGTAGTTTTGCGTCGTTATTTTTAGCAAATGACGCGGTTTCTGCGACGTCGTCGAACAACAAAATACAATAATATTGCGCGAGCATCGGTCTCGAGTTGATATGAACAACAACAACCATTGGGTTCCATCATGCATATGTACACTGAGAAAAGAGAAACAAAACAAATAGGTTCCCATAGTTTTGTTTTTCAACGACGTTGCATCACATTTAAAACTAAAATATATTTCTCCTTTTACTTGTTTATATTTTTTGTGAGATTTTTTTGGGTAGCTGGCAACTTATTTACGAGCCCAGCAGCAATGTTTATTGTAGTTTTGTTTGTAGCTCGCCGGCGAAATTGGATGGCCACCGCTGAACTAAAGTATGGAAATACATATGCACATCGCGGTCATAAAATATCAACTAAAATTAAGTCCATTACGCACATTAATAAAGAATGTATTATATGCGCATTTCATAAATGTGTTTACCTACATGTCTGTGAAATAATAACTCGGACAATCCTCTCTAACTCTTTATTACTCTTTGGCTACGTGCAAAATACTTAGCAATGCAGCGGTGACATAAAAACATCGATATTATAGACTATAAGAGCTATACAAACATATAGTTTAACTATTCTGAAAATTTCATAATGATGAAAAAGTATACAGAGAAGTTATTCATGCAAGAATTTAAAATCGCCATGGGGTTGAATACCATTGTGTATAAATATATAATATTTTTAGGATTGGTAAAAAAAAGAGCTATTTAAGTTTTTCATAAGTACGGAATAAACAAAAGGAGGCACCTCCGCCGCGAAAAATAAACATAGTAGTTATTCAAGAGACAATTTAATAGGGTTAACAGAAGCATGGCATTTGCATATCAATACGTACACTGGGTGTAAATGTGTATGTATGCATTTGTATATGTATATACATACATAGGTTTAATGTTTTTTATAGCCAGGAACACACGCCATTCGTTTTTTTTTTTTTTTTTTATTTACTTTCTAAGTTTGCTACAACTTACCGACAAAAAGCAGCCTGATCCTCATTCCACTCGGATTTACCAGAGTTGACACACTCAGCATAGCCGGTAGCCCATGGAAGCAAGTTTATGTCTCGCGGTACAATAATCGGACGAACATTGTGATCCGCCGAGGCACGCAACTCGTCGACAGTGAGTAGCTGAAGAAATGAAGGCCGTGAATACGGGAATTTGTCTTGCATTAGTTGCCTAGAGCCCAGGCTTAATGCGCCTTGTTGATGTTCCTGCTCGCTTCTTGTTAGTGGCGGCAGTTCGGGCGCAATAGCCGAAATTATGCGATTTTTGAAGTTATTAAACATTGCTAGGAAGCTAGTGTTTGGATTAGCAAAAGCTAATTATTTTCGGTCTGAATTTCCGTCTTGCTCTTAAAATAACTATTGCTGTTTTCGGTGTTCCTCCTCGCTTACTCTCACTTGCTCGTTGTTGTTTTGTGAATTGTCCTATGTATTGTAGCTGTAGGGTATTTATAATACTCCCCTCTCTGTAATGCAGCTAAGTATTTTTAAATATTAAATGTGTAATTTAATTAACAAACGCATGCAGCTGAAATTAGCTGCTGAATTCGGTATAAATTTATAAATATCTGATTTTTTTGTGTCCTGTGGTTTGGAATCAATTGGAACACTTAACTATTTATCAATTCAACTAAAGTTTTACTTTTTAAATTACTCAAAATTCTATTGCACTATTTATATCAACTTTATTATTATTTTTAATTTTAAGTGCTAGTACTTCTAAATACTATCGTGTATATGCACAAGACCGATATCGATTATTTAGCAGATTGTTTGGCGCAACCGCCAATTGTGCGGGTATGACACGACATTAAAAACTTACTAGATTAAAAATCTATATTGCAGACTGCAGTGTTAGGGATTTGTTGGTGTGACTGACCCAACAACATATTGCTTTTAGCGGATTAATAAGATTTTAAATTGCGGTAGTCAATAGCTATTAAAGAAAAATACTGACATGAAAAAAAAATCACACGTAAGTTACAGAAATTGTTGATTATCCCATAAGAAATAATATATTTTGAAAATTCATTATGGAGACTGCTTTATTTAGGACTTTGATGTCGTCGTTTTCAAAAGGCAAGCCGAATAAACAGAAGCTTGGTAAAAAAACTTTTCATAAATAGGATTTAGATACGTAAGACGTATATATTTATAGATATTTATATAAATATATGTATTACATAAGATAAAATATACTATCAATTATGATCTTTTAAGCGTGGTAATTTAGTTGTGATTACATAGATTCTTAGCAGCACAAAAGTGCGACAAAACTGTATACAAATAAAAAAAAATGCAATGCGCAAAATCCTTAATTATATGTAATTCTTTAAATTTTTTTCTGCGCATTTTTATGTCAATTATATTTTAATTAAGTAATATTACTTGACTCCTTATAATTATATGGATGACGTATTAAGAGTTTTAGAATAATTTTGCATCCAAAAGTCAATATCTAAACATATGACGCTTACGATCATTTCTATATGAGCATAAAATGATAAACGTACAATATTTCACAGCTGGTTTATAATCTTGGATGACTTCATTAACCAATTTTGCCTTAAAGGCATGTAAATGGATACTATGTGTGGAATCATTATAACTTTAAACTTTTAAACTCTTTTCACACTTGAATTTATTTTGCGTTTATATGGATTAGTTTGCGCTTTTACAATTATCCTGATCCTGTAATTTAAGCCTACGGGCTTTCTCACACAATAAAAAAAAAAAAAACCAAAAAAATAGTATTGGCTCCTCACTTAATTTGATTATTTGTTTTTATTATGATTTTCTCAAGTGGCAAGTGTGACTGTTATGCATAAAATCTATATTCTATAGGACACACTATGTATAATTTATTTACAATATGTTTTTGTAGCCAGACTTTTTATTTAACAAATAACATTTTATTTGCTTGAAGCAAGAAAATGTCAAGCCATTAACAGTATATATACGTAAATACATATTTACCGTCTGTTGGTTAAGTTGTTTGTAATTCAGGGTTAAAAAAAAACAACAAATTTCGCATTACGTTGGGTTCACGGTGTCCGTATACAACTATACACTAAAATATACCTAAAAAGCACACAGGCCCTGGCCTGTACTGTTATGTTAGTGCGCCGTTAAATATATGTATATTAGTAACTTCTAATTTTGTAAGAATTCCCAGCATTAGTTTCTCTTTTTCGAATATAAGAACTTTTCTTGGTAAAAAATATATAAACAAGCAATATATGTTAGAAGTATTTGCTGGTCAAGTAAGCATGGGTTCGGCAAGTAGATTTATATTTATCGTCTTTCTGTAAATACTTTCCATATGATGCATTACTATGTAGATGGTGCAACGCATGGTTGTCTTGATTGAAAAATGCTAAATTTTGAATTTTTTCCATTGCAGACACAGTGCACTCGACGTCATCACTACCTCAAGCCCATCGGCCATTCCATTGAATCATTTAAACAACGAAAATCGGACAGCAATGTGGATGTATTCTACTCAAAAGAGCGGCTTATCAAGGACATCTGCACGAAAGCTAACTCTACTATCACGTTCCATTGTGCTCATACCAGCCACACCCGCGGGCAATTCTGTAAATACATTTATAATTTAAATGTATATCTGGACTAACCACTTTTATTTCATTATTTCTTTCTATATTACAGAGCACACCAAAAACTCGACAGCCACCGTTTGGGTTATCAGACAGACGGCTGCTGCTAATACCACCACTATTGTCGCCACAGGATCACGGCATAACGCTTCCATACATGCAGACAGACGCAGTGCATTATTCGCATTCCGCTAGTCTTACGGGCACAAATTCTACGGACAAGATCACCAAGTACGAATTATATAGTCAACGTAGGTGTCTTTATGCTGGTATTTCGGATGCAAATCGTTGTCAACGCCGGAATTCTGTGGAGGGTATCGTGGATCTGGACCCTAATTTTCAGTATACGGGTCTCGACCGAATTATGGCGGATAGTTTTTTGGCACGTCAGGAGCAGTCTCAGACAGATAGCCACGTTGACTTTTCCTCTATGTCATCTGCCTACAGCGAAGCCGATTATGCTGCACCCACGCCACATGCTCTTAAAACAAAGACTGTGGGTCACCACGATGTGGTGATATGATCATTCTCATCCCTTCCCTTCCTATTGTAACTCTTTTCCTGTACTTCTCGAATAATAACTCATATTTATGCAACGGCTAATTAATGCATATTCACATACATATATATTTTTTATTTATTTATTTATTTATAAAACTCGGTTATGTTAAGCACCGCTTATATGAAAATATTGGTTATATGCTAATTTTTTTGTTTTGGGTATTATAAAACTAAAATATATAAGAATTTAATTGCATAAATGCAAATTGATATCCTCTTTTTACAAATTTTTGTTGGTTCATTTTGAATGATTTCATAGAAAATTAATGCGATAAAAGCAAATTTTCTAAAGGTGCCCTTGTACTATCGCGACAACGGTCGAGGCAGTACCAGTGGTGTCCTGCAATTTTGTTGCTGTGTGGCTTATAACTCATCGCTGAGTACGAAAAAGTTCCGTAGTACTTTTGCTATGTCATATATAATATGTGCCCATGCATGGAAGCTGATATATTCTCTTTGTTCAGTTGTTACAGACAAAAGCATGTCTGTGCTCTTAATATTTTAATAAAAAAAATTCGCGAAAACCATGTCACGATGTAACTTGAACACAAAACAAAAAAAAAACAAGTTTTAAACGAATTACAAAATAAAATGTGCCCAAATGCTATATTAGTTAAATATAAAATAAGTTTAAAAACAATTTCGAACAAAAATGAGCGTAAATGAAATTCAGGCCGAAATAAGCGAAAACAATTATATTGCAGGAATTCGTCAATAAATTACCGAAAAACTGTGTGCTTGATCGCAGATGGATACAAAGTTGGTGCTATAGAAATTCTATCAGCTATTCCAAAATTCACCATGCCCTTGTCGCATTTAGCTACTCTGTTCTCTGGCGTTTTGAGCACATTATGGTTATGTACGACCGAAAAGATCTTCACCTTCTTACATAGTATTTCTACCCTAGGGTACTGGATTAGTACATAAATTATACTATCTATGGAATAATTTTATGGAAGAAACTTCCATTAAGCTTATAAGCTTTTCTTTGCGAAAGTTATAGTGAGCATTAGCTTCTGCAGTTACGTAATGATTACTTTATTTATTTTTTTTTTCTTTTTTTTACCTTGCATTATTTATTGGATCTTCTCTTACGAGACTAACAATAATTTTACAACTCTTACAAAACTATATTAATTAACAATTACATTTGCAAC